>JADDOH010003062.1:0-50959 GCA_016648135.1 Agrypnia vestita
ATTACTTCATTTCATTACTTCATTTCATTATTATTACAATTACTTCATTTCATTACTTCATTTCATTACTTCACTTCATTAATGCTACAATTATTTCATTACTTCACTTCATTTACTTCACTTCATTTCGTAGTACTACAATTGCTTCACTTCAAGTAGTTTTTACTACAATTGTAGTGTACACTTTGTAGTCTTCAAACTGGTGAACGTGTGTGTGTTGTAGTCTTCATTTTGAAATGAAGTTTTTCCCTTCGCTAAAATAAAGCGAAAGATATCGTGGGGAGAGTCGGACTTTTACCTCACGTTCTACAAATTGGTGACCATCACCATTTACACGAACTTTACTAAAACTCTATGGTACAGTTAGTAATAATATTAGGGTAGAAATGTTAGAGCAGGGCACAAGGCATGGTGCTGTTTTGTTTTGGTAGTAGCTGTTCCCACACATTTTTTATTTGGGTCGCAATCCTAGGATTGGTCTACAACAAGCACTCGCTTTCTCCACTCCTCTCTGTCACCTGCCAGCCTCTTCATTTCTTGGTAGGTGCTACAGCGCACATCTCCGATAATCTGGTCTATGTAGTAGGGTGGGCCAAAAATTTTTTTTGTCATTTCTTAAGGGGCACATCGATAAAAAGGTGCCAAATGGTCTCAAATTAACATATGTAAAATATCATTACATTCTGATAAGTCTATCTGCCTCCGGATTGATAACGATTTTTCTTTTTTTTTCGAGATATGTTCTCATTAGGATTCCAAACCAATAAACGTAACTTTCTTCAAGCATAGACAATGTATATTATGATTGCGAGTATGAGGGGTTAGTGGGTTCAGTGTGGGAGAGTCGAAGAACACCTAGGGCGTACATGCGCCCTGTTCATGTATTTAGTCAGTGTCAGTATAGCTCTGGCCGCAATTACTCGAGGTTGTGTCGGGCTCGTTTTCCTTATTTCTAGTATGGTTCGTACTCGTCAAAAGCAGATATGTCCGTTGTTTGGTGATTCAAGTGATATTAAAAGTAATATTTTACCAACCTATGAAGATGTTATAAAGTTCTGAGTGGAATTGGCAAAAGATAAAACATGATAATGAAACTAATAATGAAACCATTTACTTAGCAAATAGAGAATATTGTCGTTGCAAAAATTGAAGAAATGTAGTTAAGAGCTTCTATTCCTACTATCCAAAAAAAACGACGGAAAGTGACGTTGAAAAGGTATCATCTGAAATTCAACAATCTTTGAAAAATCACCCTCAAATACCAAAGAAAAAATTAGAAGAATTTCGCCGTACCAGTTAAATATTGTTTGACATTTCGTCTTGTAAGTGTAAGAATATTTACGAATGCATTTGCATTTGCATTTGCTCCAGCTTCTGGCACATCTAAATGTATAGACTAAGCAATCACTGATTTTTTTTTTAAATCAGAAATATCTATCAACAGCCACCAAGTCTTTGGTGGCTGTTGCAAATGATGGAACTAACGTGAACGTTGTTAAATATGGAGGTGTTATACATCTGCTTGAAAACAGATTAGGTAAACCGTTGCAGTGGATTATCTGCTTACTTCATATGAATGAAGTACCGTTTCGGCACTTATTTCTACATATTGATGGTGGCACATCGGGACCCAAAACATTTTCAGGGAGAATCGGTAAAGATCTAGAAGTATGTGAAAAAAGGTCCATTGTTCGATTTCAACGTATTTCAACAGAGTTACCCGAGTTTTCTGTTCAAGGTATTAGCACTGACCAAACATATTTATATAAGTTTGGTCAATGCTAATACCTTATACCTTATATTTATTCTGAATAGTCTTAGCGATTTCAACAGGCATGTTCCTAAGGATTTAGTTAACAAATCGCCAAAATGTCTCACGCCCGATAGCTAACTCATCCTAATCGAATTCTGCGTTTGTATGTTTTAATGGAATCTCCTTCTAAAAACTTGGTAATTCTTGCTACGTATGTCGTGAAGGCTTACGCCCCAACATGGTTTGCTATAAAAATTCACCCTTCCTATAAAGATCGAGCACGGCACCTGTTCAAACTCATTACTGTAACAGGATATTTGTCCACAGAACTGAAAGCCATAATAGAATCTGTAATTCAATGAAACAGTTACCTCGCACACCCTGAAAATTTATCAATCGCATTGCTGACTGACTTGTTTCAACTACCTACTATAAAATTAAAAATGTCCTTAGGTTTTCACGGCCGTTCAGAATCTTCTGTGCATAGTTTTCTGGGATATTCTGCCGTGTGTGTGTGACCTCTCTGGCCAACGTTTCGGATCCCATTGCAGGGTCCATCATCAGGGCTGATGTGATGAGTGAGTGTTGAAGTGTAATAATACTTAACCTACACTTAACCTACACTTCAACACTCACTCATCACATCAGCCCTGATGATGGACCCTGCAATGGGATCCGAAACGTTGGCCAGAGAGGTCACACACACACGGCAGAATATCCCAGAAAACTATGCACAGAAGATACTATAAAATTGGATGCATTGTCTTACACATATATCATTGACTGGCAGGAGAATATATCCGATCCATCAATATTGAAATCCATACCTGACGAAAACATCCAACTGTTTGTCATTCAAAAAGCAGAAAGAGAACTCTCATTACTACGCTTGCCATGCCGCAGAAAAGCCATTGAAAGGACAATCAAGGCTGTGACAGAAGCTTCAGCCATATTGTGCAAAAAATCTGAGAGAGAAGGCTTCACAAAAAAACAAATATTATCTCGGAAAGCCATGCCGAAATTCGATAATATGAAGGATTTTTCGGCTGTTTCAAACATTATAAAAAATAATACTATTAATACCATTTTTGTAAACATTTAATTGTAATAAATAAATTTAACTCGTACAAGTATAATTCGTTTTATTATTTAACTTTTTATGCATTTTTAAACTTCTTAAATCTTGTTGTAAAGACTCGTTAAAAATGAGATTTTTTTCCAAAATATGTGTTCTTTAAAGTCAATCCGGAGGCAGAAGATGATATGCCATTGTAATGAAATTTAATAAGTAAGCTAAAAACATCATTTAGCACCCTTTTCTTGTTGTGCCTAATAGAAATCATAAATTTTTTTTTTCTTCATACATCGGTGGCCCACCCTACTATGTAGCTTAATCTCGGGCGGCCTCTACGATTGTTGCCTTTAACATTTCATTCGACGATGGTTAAAAGCAGGCCCGGATGCCATGGACATGGATTATAGCGATTAATTTTTTTTTAAATATGCCCGGATGCCACGGACATGGATTAAAAAGCGATTTTTTTTTTTTTTTAAATATAGATGCGAACATGGAATACTTGTCGCATCAATATTCTTATGATTTTCAAATTAAGCTAAATGTTTTTTCTATGAAAATAGGACTTGCTTGCTGGTGTCCTAGAATGGGGCTCAAACCATCGACCACTGGATCACTAGGCGAGAGTCATAAGTACTACAAAAAAAAGCCAGTCAAAGATCAAATTAATATTAAGATAACAAAAAAAAAATGTTTTATTAATAGTAATATTTTTTACGATCCGATTTTTCCTGGCTTATTTATTTCAACGATTACTCTGACTCAGAAGTGAATTAGAATAACTCGTAAAAGTAAAAGAATTAAATAATATTGGCTTACTTTAGGAAGACAACTAAAGTAACAAAAAATGAGCATCAAAAATAAAGTGGTCAATTTTAAACTCCGAAATGCTTTAATTCTTTCAAACTTCTTATTGCAGCTCTGCCTTTATTCTCATTTGAACGAAAGTTCTTTAGACATCGGAATGGAGGGAAAGTTTGAAACTCATAAAAACGGACACATTTACGTGCAGATGGAAATTCTAACCGGTAGGGAAGAGAATCACAGAAATGTTCATAATAAATAACAAAAATCTTTAAATATTAGGTTGATGCACAGTTATCCGTTGTTTTATTGCGATTACAATATTTTAAATTTGTACAAATTTTTTCAGAACACTGTACTGGATTTTGGCCAAGGACATCATCAATCAAGATATTATTATCAATTATTTTTTGATGTGTAATAATATTCTAACTATCGGAAAAATCTTATAACACATATAAAGGATATCGCTTAAAATAAAAATTCCTATCAAAAATAGATAGGCATATCATTAGCGACATCTGTGTTTAATTAAGAGGAATGTAAAATTTTTGAAGCAGGTTGTGAAATTTAAATATATATAAATATATATATAAACTTCCAAAAATTCGATAGATGTGGTATTTTATCATGGGTGGAAATGGGGAACGTTACATTGTGTAAAGTGATCACTTAAGCCAGCCGTGCGATAAATCGTCAGCCCTATGAACACCCAAAGACTTACATACCTAAAAATATAGTTTCGTCTCTGTGAGACATCTATAATATATCTTGTTTCAGTGCGAGCTCTTTTTTTACCTTTAATTGACTGATTTGTTTTTATATTCACATTTATTGAATATTATTATAATATTCTTTTTTTAAGTTAGTTAATAATACATATATGAGATATAAAAGAAAAGACAGCAATACCCAAAAAAATTTAAAAAACTGTTTTGAATGCAGTCACCGAGGATTTATTTAATTGATGTATTAATTTAAAATGTAACGAATTTAAGGTTATATGAATCTATCCCTTTCAAAATCATGTTTCCTATAAATGTATCGGCTATATTTTCTATAAAATATCGAATTTAGTACATTATAAATTAGTAATCCTCAGCGATTACATTCAATTTTTTTTAGGATGCTTTTTTTTATTATAAATGTATTGTAGGTATATGTTACATAAGCTAAAATTTTACATTTTACGTCTAAATTTTTTTCTAGAATCTATATTTAATTATTAATACATATGTACATTTACATTATATTTTAATGTAGTTATAATACAATAATACACTTACAATCTATCATTTATACATATACAATCTATAATGAATATACTATAATCTACAATACTATACTATTTTTATAATAATTGTAGCATTTATTTTTAAATTCATTCAGCTTGTTTACATTTTTCATTTTTATATACAAGTCAGAAAAAGATCGATCTTCGTATTTCGAAGATCAGACCCATCTGGCGACGAAATCACCACCAGGACACTGGACACTTTTCGTCCGCGGAATCGACTGCCCTCCAAGCATATGGGTCGCAGGAATACCTAACAATTAAATTTCAGGGGTATTTCTTAGGGCTTACGACCTATCATATGGCTGACTAAGTGATCACTTTACACAAAGTAACGTTCCCAATTCCACCCAATATCGCCCACACGTCTATCATTTTTGGCACTTATATATGTTGTTTTTATCCACCTTGTTTTGATTTTTTATAACCTCTATGCTAACGCCGTTTATGTAATTTTTTTTGGGAAAAAAAAATTCATTTTCGTGAAACCCTCGTACAAAAATGTGTATTTTTCAAGCGGTCACTTCCTTAGCTCTAGATACTTCTATATAATAATTCTATAATAAGCACTAACATAGTGTATATATATCGCCACTGGTAAATGAGTCTTCTATTTTTCTATTTACTAATATTCTAGTTATTCTAATATAATATTTATGTAGGTATGACATACATCCGAATAATTAAAGTATATATTAGAATACGAATATTCATTTTAATGTGAAGTTGCAAAGCTTAGATACCTAAGAGGATTAGCAGGGATGACATTAAGAGATCAAATCTGGAATGATATCTGAAAGGATCTTGGGATGAAACCGCTGCTGCTTCAAATAGATAAGTGTCTCAGTTAAGTTGACTTGGACATACATATATCCTCCGCGTGAGAAAAGGACAGCCTAAACAGATTTTCATGACAGCACCAGGGGGAATAAGGCCTATAGAACGACCCAGGAGAACATTGAAAAGGCAAGTGAAGAGACTCTTCGAAGAAAGACGGAGCTACCAATGCCCCCAAGTGACTAACAACATAGGACAGTGGGCAGTGGAATAGCGCTGTCCACGTTATAGGCCGATTAGGACAAAGAATATAAAAGACAAGAATAATTGACAATTGTTAGAACATATGTAGCTCTACAGGGTGCATTTTTAGAGGTATAGAACTTTAAAAGAAATATAGATATATTCATGAAAAAAATTTTAGATTTTAAATACATACTTAAATGTCATATTTGAATTTTAAATGTTTACCACAGTGATAATAGTATTACAGTTCTCCAATCAGCAATAGTTTAAAGTTTGTAATCCGCTTTAAATATAATATTTTATCGATTGACATAATTGACAAAAGTGATTTTTTTAAATTATAAATTAACATAGCTTCAATTTAATTTCTAGCACTACAATAATTATTATAGCGAAAAACATCACAAATACACACCAAAATTACATAGACGTATTTTAACCTCACCGGGAGTCGAAAATGGAACGCCCAGGATAACATGTCTACTTCTACCCCTTATCCTATTGGGTCGGGGTCCCTGCACTGCATAAAAGATTCCAACTTTTCCTATCTTGGGCTCCGCTCTCAACGTCAGCCCAATGTAGTTGCAACCTCGCTTCGCGGCAGCCCTCCAACTGTTTCCGCCAGCTCCTCCTAAGACGGCTTAGTCTTTTGCCTTCTGGTCTTGCCTGGAAAATCTGCTTTGGCAGTCTATCTGACGGCATCCGCAAGATATGTCCCAGCCAACGTAACTGTGATTTCTCGATAAATGTCAATAAGGGTTTTACTTCGAAAGATTCTCTTAATTGAGTATTTCTGATTCTGTCCCTTCTGGTAACTCCTACTATTCCTCGTAGAAATCCCATCTCGGCGACCTTGAGCGGGTTCTTTCGGTCAATATCCATGGCCAACCCTAGTGTACTCGTGATTGTACACTAGGGTTGGCCTGAAAACTGATTTGAATACTGTCAACTTTGCTCGCGGCTGAGCTCCGCTTTTCTAAGTACGGGATAATACAGGGATCGTGCTACCTGACTTGCGGCTCCTATCCTTTTTTGCTTTCCATCCTGAGATGTTATTACACCGAGGTATTTGAAAGTGTTCACCTGTTTTAGAAGTCTATTCTGTCAAGTTATGTTACACTGCTCCTCGCTTCTGCCAATCACCATGATTTCGGATTTATCCGCGCTCAGCCTCATTCCTGCGCTATTTGTTCCCTCGTCAAATTCGTCGACAACTCTTCTGGTGATTTTGCCAGCAAGGCAACAGTCTCCCCACCTCCACTTCCCCGATGCTCACCTCATTATGGGCAATGCTGTTTTGGCTGATCTTATCCATAAACACCGTGAATAAGATAGGTGACATTGGATATCCTTGTCTGAACTCTGTTTTGATGGTAAATTCGCTGAACTTTCGACCTGCTGTTTTGTCACAACATTTACTTTCCTTATACAAGGCATGGATTGATCCCAATAGATTACCGTCTATACCATATTCTCCAAGACTTGACGCAAAATGCAAATGCTGCCATTGTATTGGTGCCTACGAGCATCGTGAAAGCTATACGATCTGTATCGGAACGGAGCGGTCGTCCGTTTAACTTCCTTAAGAAACGATGCGCAATGTCAGAAATATAAAAATTAGGAAAACATAACCATTATGAGACCATACTAAAGAACTTATGTTATATGTATGTAAATATTTTAATAAAATACACAAAATCAACAATACAGTAAGTACCATATTTATTTACGTTTTATGGTTTTTCGAATTTATTAAGACGAATTATGAAATTAAACGAGGATGTACCTGTTGCCGATGTTTCGGATCCTGATGAGTATATAATCCGTAAGACCAAATTAATCCATAAAACCAAATTTATTTATCAATTAAAAAGACATGCAGAAAAATTAGATTAACGAAAAAATATTTTGATTGTTAGACTTTGATAAAACTTTCAGCAGGAGATCCATTTATGACTTTCATCTAATACAGAAGCAACTTCAGACTACAAGCAATTTTTTACCCTGCTCAAGGAATCGAATAAGTTTAAAGGGTCGGAAACAACGTCACGAAGAGCAGTTAAAGAAATCTGGTTCAGATGGATGAAAACAAAAGACAATCATTGAAAGATTTGGCAGATACTTCGTGGTGCAACATTATAATTTCAAATATGTTTTAATATACTTTGTAATACACACACAATATTTCTCCGAATTTGCCAATCATATAATTAACACCAATCATTCTTTCGATAGTCACAAATTAAAATTACTCCACTCGGTTCCCCATAGACGATGGATAATGAATAGTTTGGAAACCGTTGAAATCCTAAAAAATTTAAATTCTGGAAACACATTAATAAATAATATCACATTTCAGTCCAGTTCACCACTCCTAGAGCTGTTCGGCGAAAAAAATACCCTTCCCTGCCGCGCGCCCCCTGACCCCCCTGACCTACCCAATTAGATTGATAAATTTTGTATTTAAGTTAGTTATTATCTATACCTGATGATGAGAGGGACTGCTCCTCTCGAAACTATAGTTGTAAATTAATAACTCATATTGTGTGTGTATTACAAAGTATATTAAAACATATTTGAAACAAAAGACAATCTTCAATTGCTGGAGGAGAAAAGTAATACGCAGGGTTATTTGGAAAACGCAGGACTAAATTTCTGCCTTGATTGTGAGTCGAAAATGTTCAAGCAGCCATGACTTAATAACAATAGTTATGGAGTTATGCAATATCAAAGTTTGCGTTTTTTTTTCTATATTTCTGACTTATTTTTCATAAAACGTTGAACGATCATTACAGTAACTGATATCGATTACGAAAAATTCATTAATTTCAATCCAAGTTAAATAAAATGATAAAAACCCTGCAGAAATTCAATTGCAATGTTTTTCAATTGGAATTCGAAGGTTTTTATTATTTTATTTGACTTGTATTAAAGAGAATAAACTTTTCATATTTGATATAAGTTACTTTAATGAAAGTCTAACGTCTTACAAAAAATAAGTAAGAAATATTGAATAAAAAAATGCAAACTTAGATGACGCATATCTCCATAACTATTGATATTAAGTCATGGTTGCTTGAACATTTCATAATTAAGGCAGGAATATTGTCCTGCAAGATTATTAATGTTTTCTAAGTAACCCTGTGTTCCAAATAAAATTTTACATGTATATGTATAGTTATACTTATATATATTTATTTGAATCCTAGAGTACAACTATATATGTATTCTTATATATTTATATACTATATAATTTATACTCTAGGATTCAAATAAAATTTGTAGTATCGTTAAATTTGTTTAAATAAACAACCTAACAATACCTTGATAGGTAAATTCCGCACAGGCACCTCAATTAAACCGATAACCCTTTCGATTCGTCGTGCTAAGCTTTTCATCCAGAACGAAATGTATTTGGCTTTTGCATTTTCATCACGGCCTGCAGGGGTGTATCCCCAGTGCGTTCGCATCACGTCCGGCCGAGAATTCCCGGCGCCCTAAAGGACTGCGCCCCTGGATCATCCCGAAACGGTAGTAAAATATGATACGTGACCCCCGAATCCTGGGTGTTATGAATTTAATGAAATATCTCCCGTGACCAGGGGTGTAATATTGTTGGGATTAAACAGTTCCCGGGATCCCCTACGCATTGTGAATATTTTTAAGATAAATTCATACGACGTTCAAACTGTATTAATACAAGATGCCTCACACTCTTCCTCTCTCCTCAAACCCTTCCCAAGATCCCAAGCAGGCAAGTTTCATAAATTTATCAAGCTAAATATAACGCTGTATAATATTATATTATACTATGGAAATTGTAAGACTTGACTCTTGCTATAATACGATACATCATTTTCTTGGTATATCCGGGTTCAAAATAATCACCTTCCTTATAATACAATATAATATCATATATCAAACTCTCTGTAACATGTTACATTATTATCATTGATGCCAGAACCCTATTTAAGTATTTACTGTTGTAGTTTTAATTTAGTCTAATTAAAATAAGTATTTTTTACATCCTGTTGCCAATGTTTCGATACTCATGCTTCAAGAGTTTCAAAACATGTTGGTATTTTCAACAAATTAGTATTTTAATATATTCTTGCTTATTATAAAATATGTGTATTTAATTTGATCAAAAATTATAAAAGACAGATTGATGTATTCTTATAATTTAGAACTAGAATTTAGAACTAGTTAATATTTTAATAGTAAATATGGATGTGAATAATTAAAAAATATCAGAAACTAGTTGTTCGTACCCGGCGTTGCGCGAGTTAAGGGTTAAGTTGAAAATAAATTTGTGGGGAAACAAATATTCCATCGTTTTGCAAAGCCTCTAATGAAAACAATGTTTCCATTTAATCAAGGCCGGGATGGATAGGATGTCTAGGGAAGAAATATGGCATATTTTTTCCGTCGGGTCCAAGCGGTGAAGCGGTGTAGATTTATACAAAAAATATATTTGGGGGAGGGGATGGGATAGAGGGGGAAAAGGAAATGTCGCCTTTATTACTCGACTGGTCCTAAAGAAGAAGTTTGCAAAATTTGAAACCGATCGGTCAAACGGTACAGATTTGCATCTTACACATATCAGGGGGAGGGGAACGGATAAAAGAATAGGGGGGAAATGTCACCTATATTACCCGCCGGGTCCTAAAGCATAAGTAAGCAAAATTTGAATAAAATCGGACAATCGGTGTAGATTTGTATAGAGAACAGACAAATATTGAGTTTTATAGGTACAGAAAAATGAAATTATTTATTCAATTTTGTGCTTATTTAAGTTTAAGACTCATAAATTGGTAGGGGCTGAGCTGCCTTATCTCTGTAAATATTTTGAAAAATGCCTATTGTAAGATACCACCTATTTGGAACTACATATTTTCAATACACGGCCCATAGCTTGCACAGTTGTTGAAAACTAGTAAGAACAGTATTCCCTAGCGCATATCTATTTAAAAAACTCATTATATAATCAGTAAGACAACGGATGAATACACCCTCGCTTTAATGTCTTTTCTTGAACTCGATAGTCTCATCACGCATCTTTCAGAAAATTTCAATGCACTTTTTTTGATGATGATCGGACCAGGAAAATTCTAAACTTTCTTTCGTTAAAAAGTTTTACAATATTACAGTATTTGTGGATACGATAACTCTTTATCAGATTAAAAAGATTATGTTAAGTTCCTATCAAATTTTGACGAAACAATAGATATCTCGGCTAAGTTCATTTGATCAGCTTGAGCCGACATCTTGTTTCAAAATGGTAGCTGTTAAAAAAACGTCATAAAAAAGAAATTAAAAAAAATAAGACAGAGAAATTTACCTTACTCTTGCAGACAGTGCCGGAAGGGATTATTTTAAATATATCCCAAACCTCCGCGTTATGTGATCCGCTAATTTTATTTTCCGATTGTTGCATTTTGTTATAGAAAAAATGATTAACACCTCAACAATAAGATATTCAGGGAAGTTTTGAGACAAAACGTTTAGTTTGTGTACGCACGTACGTATAAATGTTTTAGCATCCCTGAGAGACCTAGTTGTTATTATCAATGATGTATTCTATACTTATAAATATAAGCTCAAGACAGTAGTAATATGTATATAAAATCCTGCCAAACGGTCTCTCCAAATACTTCTACTTGCGACCGCCCATGAGTGATCCGATCTTGGTTGGTGTGTATTGTAAATGGATTATGTATTTTACAATATACGATGATTTTTTTAACTGCCTTACAATAAATATATTATTTATATACTAATAAAATAATTATAGGTATATGTAGGTATAAAAGTCATATTTTAAATTAAATCGAAAGGGAACATTATAATGATGGCTAAGAAAAGTGTACATAAATCTTGAAAAGTGTACACAAATAAGCTTTTTGTGTTGTGTTATAACTGAATGTACTGTTTCATACGTGATCGCTGACCGCCGCTCAAATAATGAAGTGTCATTGGCCGAAATTGGCGTTCAAGGTGTTCTGCTCCAATCGGGATTTTACCTTAAAAAATCCGGACCAGTTGACAATTAGAACATGTTTTTGCTTCTGTTAGTAGATTGACACCATTCGTGCGGTACCTAAAAATACGACGTATCCGAGGTTCAACATTGAGGTGTCGATCTGTTTCCGAATTCGATGAACAAATGAGAGTTAAGATTGATCAAAAAGAGAAGTTCGCCGGCGACCACAGCAAGTGCAGCGTACACTCGACTTACTATAAGCGGAGCTCTGCAATTAATGTTACCAGGCCGGACTCTGTAAGTACAATTTCAACTAAATAGCTAGTGGTTATAGTAAAGATATTTCGAGTCTCTGGAGTCTAACCATGCAGCGGAGATTGAGGAGGAAAATCTTACTTTCTTGTCTCCGACCCACGTTCGATGATGGCAATTCCGTCCATCATCGTACATGTACCTAACAAAAAAATTAATAAAAAAACGAATATACAAACACGTTCCCATAATTATTCACATCATCTACTTCGTTTTATATTACTGATACATTTAGCATACACTATGTTTTGTCGGGATCTCCCCGTGTAATATGTTTCTAGAAACTGCATTAAAAATACAACTTGGAAAAAGTGGAATATATTTTTTAAACGTTTCAAAACAGCTTTATATAATGGAATGGAATGAAACACGTGCCTGATGCATGTTTTTTTTAAACAAAGGGTTGAAAATTAAAAGTATGGGAGGCTGGGTAAAATATGATCTTGTTTATTCCAGTTGTAAAATCTTAATTGTTTGTGTCAATAATAAAAATATAATATTTACTTTTTTGATTTTATTCCTATAGTTTTAAAGGACGTTGGGAAAATAATGTAAGGTAATACTTTAACTATAATTTAATTTGAAATAGAATCACGATACTAAATTTTCTAAGATCATCACATGAATATCATAATATTGTTTCACAATACCAAGAAAAATATTATGAATACAATAATTAAAGTAAAAAGTGCTCGAAATTCCATTTTTGTTTAAAATTATACAGGGTGTCTCATAGCTAGCGGCAAAAAAAATACAGGTGGATTACTGCCTTAAGAATCGCCTTAAGGCCAGCAGATTGAGCAAATTTCACATTTTTTTCTCATATCATCTCTCGCGTTTTTTATCACGTGTTTGGACGGAAATATCTCATTTTAAAATTTATTCACCAGGTTACGTATATTTTAAATACGGATATCTTATTAAAATAATACAAACTAAAGTATTTAATTGATTAATAAATTACCAAAACTTCGGTGTTTTAAAAATGAAGAATATTGCTCCACTTTGTGGGCTTTTTATAACTAAAAGGCCCGGTGGGATGTCTTTTTTATTCAATAAAATTACAGAGTAAACGATTATCTTGAATTTATTACAATTTTTGCAAAATCTAGTTGTTTTTTTTACATGCAATTTATGTTTTAAAAACACCGTTTTTTTGTGTATTTTTTTCAATCCTTTTTAGATAGTTGATAACTTTGTTTCTTTAATAAATTAAAGGCATAGACATTATTATTTTAAAATTAATACAAAAAAAATCAAAAACTTTATTCACGATTTCAGATTTTAGCTTTAATTTATTTATTTTTGATTTAATTTATTTAATCAAGGCGCTGCGTTTTGTGTCGTGAATACGTTGGTCTTGATTAAATATCTAAAATCAGGAATATCGACAAAGATTTTGATTTTTTTTGTTATTATAAAATTATAATATCTATTCTTTTGACTATTGAAGTAAAAGAGTTGTCAACCATGTAAAAGAAGTTTAAAAAACCCCACAAAAAATAAAATATTAAAAAAACAGAGTTTTTTAAAACATAAATTACAAGTAAACGAACTAACAGATTTTGCAATAATTATACTAAATTTAAGATAATCGTTTACTTTGTAATATTATTGAATAAAAAAGACATCTCACGAGGCCTTTCAGTTATAAAAGGCCCACAAAGTGGAGCAATTTTCTTCATTTTAAAACATCGAAGGATTTGTAATTTATTAATCAATTATATAATTTAGTTTGAATTATTCTAATAAGATATCCGTATTTAAAATATACGTAACCTGATGAATAAATTTTTAAATGAGATATTTCCGCACAAAAATGTTATAAAAAACGCAAGAGAAGATATGAGAAAAAGTGGTGAAATTTGCTCAATCTGCTGGACGATCGCCTTAATGAAAAGTAAGCCTTAACGAATCGAAAATGTTCGAGTTTTGAGTTAAGTATCCAGAGTTGTTCTTTCATTTAGATACAGCAAGGAAAAAATTATATGAGTCAGGAAATAAAATAAAATGCGACTATTTTTTAATTTTTTTGAAAAAGGACAGATGACACGTTTAATTATTTGAAAATTTTGGCAAGAAACAACGACATTTATCAACTTGGTTTAACGTTATTTTAATAAAACAAAACTAATGGTGCAAATTATAAGTTACTGTAATGTTGGTTTAACATTTTGCAAAAAAATAAGTCAGAAATACTGAAAAAAGAAAACCTCGATATCACATGTCTCCATAACTATTGTTATTAGGTCATGATTGCGTGAACAATTTCTACTCATAACCAAGGCAGATATCCACCTATAAAGTTTTTTCTACTTGCTATAATTGAATAAATTTTAATTTAATTTAATACTTATAAAATTCAAATAAAATAAAATCGATTATAATACATAATATATTATTGCGAACACACAAAACAAGTCGTGAGATAATAAATAATATTTTTAATAATTTATTTATGTATTGTATTCGACTGTACTAGCTATATGATAATAAGCAAAGTAACAATCAACAAAAATAACAGATCAGAATAAATTTAAAACTGAAATAAAAAAAATGTATACAAACACCTACCAGACACATAATATGATCGTGAAACTGTTTGGAAATGTCAGTCCACAACAAATTGCACCTCCCACCCCAATATTATCATCAAATAAACACAATTTAAGGCTAGTACTACTTCTTACTGATATAATATTTATTTATTTATAATCATTGTTATATATTCAATTCTACTCGTATTAATGCATATGTATAACTTTTCACCTGTAAGTACCCTTCTCTATACACGAGATAATATAATAAACTGTTTCCTTATTTTAAATGTTAAATTATATTAAATTATGTATAAAAAAATTAAAAAATAAAGAATAAAAATAATCAATGTTTAGGATTCCTAGCGACCGTTTTAGTAGCTAGTAATTTTAGTAACACAAATGCATTTGAATTGTTTGCATGTGTTTTACCGCGTTTTTATTCTCACGTTTTATAAGTTAAATGTAACGCGTTGTCAAAAACGTCTTTTTTGTGTTTACACTCACGCGTGTCGGATAGAAATAAGTATTTACCCACACAATGTTATGTTTTAAGTACCGAGAAGTTAAACCGTAAGGTTTCAGAACATTATACAAACTGCTTCCTGTAAAAACAATAACATTCAGAAACAACAAAAGGGCACTCGCTGTGCATTGCTTAAAAGCCGTTAAAATAGCGGAATCGCATTAAAACTGCGCCCGGACCTTTCGGTAAACAACCCAAATCCACTGGTGGCGAATTAATTTTATTCTCAAAATTAACAAAAGTTTCATCTTAAACGATGCTTATAAATATAATCGACCTTTTTGTATATTAAAAAATATCATGTATTAATTTTTTTACATCAGTCTCTTTCATTGTAGAGATATTCATTTCATTGTAATTCATAATAATATAATAATACTCACAATTTCGAAGAACGTACACACGAAAATAAACAATTTAAGATACGTAATCCGCTACACTCATAGTAAAAATATCACGGCATTCAGGAGAAAATACTTTTTTTTTAAATGTTATACATTAAGAAAATATTTTAAAATGTGTAGCAAATATAAGTTTTTGAAAAGGTTATATTATTCAAAAAAACCCTGTGTAGATGATATTGTAAACACGTGTAGATAGATGTTTACAAACTTTGGTCGTAGATATCAAAATCATAATTTTTTTAAGTGTTACAACGATTATTGATATTTTCAAACCCTAAAAAATCAAAAATATGCAAGACTTCTAAAATCTAAGGCAGTACGAACAAAGATCATCGCTTTACTAATCCAAAATATTTATATTCTTACGGTAAAATTAGTGAACAAAATTAGTGTAAAGTGATCTCTTAAGCCAGGACATACAGGTCTTAAGCCCTGGGCCGCCCGATGAAGAACTATAAATGTCTCTCTTAACTTCACTCATAATTACCCATGTTATGTATGTTAGAGAAGTAATTTTGTTCGAAACTGTATAATTGAGATATTTAAAGTGAATTCATTTTATGATGATGTTTTTTTATATTTATATATCATTTTTAATTCATTTATTTCACGAACCGCCTACGATTTTCAGGAATAATTCTTTCGGCGCACCGCCCAGCGCCGGTTCGTTCCGCTGAATATTCAATAATGTTTTTTTTTCACTTCCCCAAGCAATATCGACTTTCTGAAAGCTTTATTCCAACTGAATCCATTAGGAAACAGTTGCCAGTGGTGATACCGCAAAAACCATAGATTTTTATTTTGAATTCCATAGACTGAAACAATAACTCGGTTTCATTGTTTCACTTAGGTAAATTATATATAAATTAGTGACTCGGACTGTAGCCTTAGGAAGTTCCATTGGAAGGCTTAATAAATACATAACCATGACAATTCTCAATTATCACCGACTGCCTTCGGTACCTTAACAATCATGTTCATTAATAGTAATTTATAGGCAATAGACGATTCATTATATGTGAGGCATCTACTTTGTTTAAAATGTTTTACTGTGTTGGAGGCATCTGAAAAAATGGGGTTTAAGTATAATAATATCTTTCAGCTTTGGTAGCATCTGCAAAAAAATATGGGTTTGGTTATATCAATTCCCATTAGAGTCGAAAACCAGACATATTACTGCTTTGAATCAACCATTTCCTAGAAAGCTAAACAGTGATAGATATACCATTGATGGTATCTATGATAGATGATATTTATCATAGATACCATCATACAGACCATGGTAACATATAACACCAGAGAATAAATAAAATGAAGAATTCTAGGATTGTCCACTCCCATACAAATATCCATCAGGAAATATACGTTAGTACAAACCGTTGATCCAATATGTGTTGACCTAAGGCTTGATATGATGATCTCGTACATACCTCTCTAAGGATAAAATCACTGTATCGTCACTTCAATAATGACGTTTATGCAATATTTCAATATATCTGGACCACATACATATAGCTGAAGAATAATTCTTCCATGAGATTTAAGTATTTTAATGCAATTTTAGATATATGTATTTACGACTTTGTCCCTACATTCTATCGACATCATTTGTGGGGTATCAAAGCAAAGGCAGCAATATCCAAAAAATATAAGAAATGTTTTGAATGCAGCCTGAACATAGCTCATTGGGTAATCTTACAATTATCAAAAATGGATTATTATTCAATGAAAATTGGACCATGTTGTTCAGTATATTCAGGAATTTATGTATAGGAAATCTAGCGACGGGAGGCAAGAAAGTGAAATAGATAGAAGAATCGGAGCTGTTCTACGTTCTCTATATAGTGCGGTGATAAGAAAATCCGAGCTCAGTGTCGAGACAAAACTGACTGTTTTCAAATCTGTGTACAGGCCCACCCTAACATATGGCCATCAAATTTGACTCCTGACGGAGAGAGGAAGAGCTAGGATGCAAGCTACCGAGATGAGTTTTCTAAAGCGGGTAGCGGGAGTTACATTGATGGACAGAGTGAGAAGTGCCGACAAAAGGCATTCTGCAAGGCTGTCGTTAAACTAAGGTGTGTTAGCGTTACAAATATTTATTAATAAGTGAAAGTTACTCAAATCGAAAAAAATATAATATTTAAATGGAAAATAAGTCATAGATAATACCATCGACAGTGAGATAAGCAATTTGTATTTTTGTCCTTCCTAGCTCACATCACCCCCATAAGCCCCATAAGAACACTAGCAAACAATCGAGGTCGCTTTGAGTGTTTACTCCATTTCTACAGGTTTATACTCGAAGATTCAACTGTGTGTAATGGCGACACGTAAATAAAATAAAGATCTCAATAAAAGTCTCGAAATATCATTCTGGTTAATGTTTTCTGGGATATTTTTCCTTGTGCAAGACCTTTCTGGCCGAAGTTTTGAATCCCATTGCTGGGTTCATAATCAAAGTTGATGTATTGCAACACATATTCATGTTCATCCACATAAATAAACATTATTTATATGGACAAACATGGCTTATGACTACCGCCTGTCTGTGATGAATTGATATTTTTTGCGTGATAGGATAACATCTTGTCGACGCACACTAGTAATTAGCTAGAGTCCCGTAATCAACTGGATCAAACCGAAATGCTGATTGGTGAGATTCTCGCAAATATAGCACCGGTTTGTAAAATTCCTAAATATACTCGTTGCTCCGACATAAGATAATCTTTCAATTTCAACTATAGCTCCTGTTCGTTGGTTTCAAATTTTTTTTTAAATCTAAAGTTCCATCAATAATTTTTTGTTTTGTTATAAAATCATATCATTAAATTATAAGTAACATATTGTGATGACCCTGGTAGATAGTAGGGTCCTCATCAAAAAGTGTGGCCTTGATAAATATAGAAATCCAATATATCTCTTGGTCCGGCACCAGAGTGATGTATGAGTGGGTGGTCCAAACGTATAAGGCGAAGTACAATATAATATAAATCTCAACATTAAATAAAACATTTTTCTTATATGTGAGCGCGCGACGCTCTGCATGGCGCGAGAGGGGCACGACTGCGAATTGCGTTGTAACTACAGAATGAACGCTGAATAAAATATTATACCTTCTATGAAATATTATAAATAATGTATTCTATCTTATAATATATTCTATACAATATTAATGCTCTGCCAGTGCTAACTATACATTTAACTAAAATATATATTATTAACTGAAAATAATTATTCTGTGAAAATTGCGCTTTTGAATGCAATATTAACTAAAAATATTAACTAACATCTTGGGTTCGCAGACGAAATTGATAATACCTAATGCCCTAAGCATTCACTAAGTGTATTACCTAAATGACCACAGCTATACCATCCTGTCCGTCAGGGACGAAACATAAAACACAGTTATAGTTCTAAAGTATAAGTTATAATAAGTTTCTATATAAGTTACGCGACAAAAATACCTATTACAGTAGGGCTATGAATATGAACTATTTCCACCTCATAATGGCGCTTGGCACCAATACTAAAACCTTTACTAGAAATAATAAATGCGAATAAATCTCGATAAATATAATATATACTATTCGTAATACGTCGTTGAATTGGCACATGATTCGTCTAATGGATGAAAGACCCCGTTGTGTATCGTAGTAACTTCAAATTCTTTTATAGGAGCAGTGTGGAAATGATTGCATAATAATACGTAATATCTAACGAGTCTAATAATCTATACATTTATGTTATAATAAAAATACGTTCACCTGAAAGAATTCGTGTATTAGAAATAAAACATTTCCGTTTGGAGACAAACCAGCAAAATCGTTGGAACGGCGCAAAGGGAAAAAATTCACACATATTAAATAACACTGAAATTAATAATTATAAACAGTTTGTATTAGCATATTCTTACCTTGAATGGTTCCATCTTAGACGTGCATGAACCTGTTCATATTAATTCCGTGGGGAAATAATACATATATTTGCTATCTACGAAATACGAGATTTTTGAAGCGAAACTTCTTTATAAATAAGTAGATAAGGTCTCGGGGATGGTTTGTTCGAAAGGATTCTACAACAGCCCGTGAGTTTATATGAAATAATAGTTTCTTTGAACGCTAAATTTTGGTTTTTTAAACCCTCAACAACTCTGCCGAGGGGGGTTAAGGCTCCGCGCCCGCCTAAGCCCGGTGACCAGCTTCCTAAGTGACTAAATGGCCCCCCTTGTTCCTCCGGAACTTACTGCATCCCGAGACTCTATCTCTTCTTTACGAGATGTGATCCTGTGACGCCCCTCTTTTAGGCTTATAATCGAGATGGCCGTACTCTCTTGGTACGAGTTTCTGATGATGTGTGTTGTCTTGAGGCGCCTTTCTTTTAGGCCGGTGTTTGAAGAATCATGTACTCTTTTGGTACGAATTGATGACGACATTAGCCTCCTTTGCGGGCATAGTCAGCGATGTTACAAATTATTGTGCAATCTCATTATGCCTTTTCAGAGCGGCGTCCCACGATTCTGCATCTTGCAACATTTACTTTGGTCAAATGTTAGAGTGTTAGTAACATATTGAGTGTATAATATCCCAGAGTGAATGATTTTTATACTGATTCTGACCCTGTCTTTCTTACAGAGGACGAAATAGAAGTTAACGTTTTCTATCGAGGTTTTACAGCATTCAGGCATGAAAATCCTTCCAAAGACAAAGGGAACCTTTTGTGGGTTATGTGGCCCTGCGCCTGGTGAGGAAAGAGGTCGGTTTATTGACGACCCCGAGCAACAAGGAGGGCCCCGCCTTTAAGGGACCTTGCAGGGGCTTGTGCGGGTTCCACGCCCAAGTGCCGGCAAGCATCTACGCCCCAACCAGCTAGGCCATCACAAACCAGATATCCCCAATCTTTAGTTAGATCTCCCCATTCTGTCCTTTACTCGTCGTTCTGAAGCTACTTGTTAAGCCAGATGTACCGAGGTACTCAAATCATAAAGAGTTCGCTGAAGACCGGATTGCGCAATACTTATGCAATACAATTATTATAAGGCTACTAAGCGTTCCTTATAGAACTACGTGTATTCAATTGTTAGTACAAATAGTATGAAAATCCCCATGCATTAAAATACATTCGTTCGGAAGAAATTCTCGTACGATTTGGATTGATATCTGGTTATGCAATACATAACGCGTCGACAATTATTATGAATCTATTAAGCACTGCCTGTAGAGCTCCGTAAAATCAATTGTTAATACAAATGGTATGAAAATCCCAAAGCATCAAAATATATTCGTTTGGGAGATATCCCGTACGAATTGAACCAGTATCACTCAAGAAATCGTGATATTATTTATACATAATTGCTCCGATCTTAAATCTCCCCAAAATAAATACATTTCGAAAGTGAAAATAATTAACCGATAGATAATATAAATGTGTTCCTTAGCTGTTACACAGTGGCAGTATCGTCCTCTCTGTTAATGATGAAATAGTAGATTCCTCCACACGTCCGGACAGCAACTCCGTCCGCAAATGATGTTCTGGAACTGAGGGCTCTGTCGGTAGTCTCTCGGGCAGCGCTTCCGCTCGCAAGTCTGGTCTCGAACTGAAGGGGCTGAGTATATCGTGTTCGCTCCTTTTATAGTAACGATTGCACCATACCTCCGAAATCCACGCTAGTGCAGTGACTCATACTATGCGCGATGACTTCACCGCCGGTGCCCGCCATTGGCCGGATTCAGTCATCAAGATGGTCGCCACTTACTCAACCCGTCGAAGGCAAAGGGCGCCTGTGATTGGTCCGTTCCGTTAAAATAATAGTAAAGCACCCGCTACACGCGAGACTTGCTGTTCCGATTCTGAAATAATAAAGGCTCGTTCGCACCTACTCACAAGGTCGAGTCTATTAGGATTGTCATAAACAATATTAGTTTGACACAGAATTATATCTATGGTATAATAAAGATCTAAGAAATATTTTGTTAGCCTCTTGTAATACATAGAATCTGAAGAAATATATCAGGCTTTTACTTTTAAACGATTCAAACCAGAAGAAATATATTTTTGATGTCCATACTTGGCTTTTTTTAATATTATTATTTTAAGATTTTCTAAATTTATTAAATCTATCTCTATGTCGACCATCACAATATATAATATAGTTACTTTTTTTACGATTCCTGTTAGAAAGTTAAAAGTAACAGTGGGTCAGGCAACGCAACGGATTATGAGTATTCTTCAATATTTATTTTATTTCACATAGGTATTGATCAAAAATAAATATATTATTGTTCGTTCCAATTTAGTCAATTTTTCATAATGACCCTTGAATCAGCTGGAGCTAAAAATTCATTTTAAAAATAAAAAATTCTCTTATAATACTGTACTAATATTACTTCACAAAATTTGTTATTTATTTAATATTTTGTCGCACCAAACTGACGAGTCTCAACAAACGGAGAATGTAATAAATCAATCATTAGTGTATACTGGCTTAAAAACTGCTTACAAAAAGTACAAAATATTTACCTCAGCACAGGCTTAACCCAGTAAGACTGGCATCATGAATACAAGTATGTATAAAAATATATTTATAAATAAATAAACATTAAGATTCTATAGTCTTTTATGTTTTGCCATAAATTTGTCTCCATTTTTGGTTTAAAAATTGATGTACGATATATAAAAATTTAAAAAAAATGACGCTGTACAAAATTTTTCATTATTATTTATATATTACTGATGAAATGAATATTCCGTATATATTATGATTAGTAGGTAATTATTGCAACTATTGCTTCTGAATTACTAATTAATGGACTACTACATTATAGTTATATGTTATACGCATGCATTTCTTTCGCTCAATTTCACTTTCATGCATTATAAAGCAAGGAAAATCGAAATTTCATAGTAATTTCCAGTGATAAGCATCAGCCGTCCATGCGTGTTCTTCCACGGGCTAATGATTGCTTACAAAATGTCGGCACCACATATTTCCTTTTTAATAATATCATATTTAGGTCACAATTCGAAAGTTATAATCCCGGTGGCCCAAATCCCTGCGATGTAACGCCGCCAAATAAACATGATTTTTTTGATATTAATCTATTATACAACCAACACCATCTACTGAGCTTTGCGTATCTTAAATAAATAACACATGTAAATTAGGAGGAACGATTGAATCCCAATTATAATTTTATTAAATTCCAAAAGGTAGATATCTACCATGGGGTATACTTCACATAACTAAAAAAACTGTGCATTGGTGTAATTTAAAAAAAAAGCTTTTGATAAGGTAGACTGGAAGCAGCTTTTTAAAGTGCTCAACAAAATGGGACTAAGCTTCAAAAATAGACGAAAAATATGGGGTCTGTATAAAAAAGAAACCGCTGTAATAATACATGGAGAAAGCAGTACTATGGCAAGTTTTGCAATAAGCAATTTAATAAATTGTTTAATAAATACATCAGAATTGAAGAAAATGTAAGAACAATCAATTGGTTTGAAATTAAAAAAAATACTTGTATAATATAATGTTCTCACATATTTATACAATTTTTTTTTTTAAATTAAGAAAACACCAAAATATATGTTGAACATTTTTTTAAGTTGCAATATACATAATTATAAAACTAAAAAGAGGAATAGAATATGGTTACCATATAAGAAAAAAGTACATACAAAATATTGTTTAATGTACAGAAGATTAAAAATGAAGTATGAAAGTAATCTCAGTGAATTAAAATATTATGTACTAATTATTATCTATAGAATCGAGTAAAATATTAGTTGACATATAAACTGTAATATTTAACTAACTCAAGAAATAAAAATGTCCAATTTTTTATACTTAACTAGTTTTGTGTAATCCAACCGGCCATTTAATTATATTTTATGAAATAGATAACTCCATTTAATTTGAAATTTAAGGCGTACAGAAGTACGTATATGTAAACATAAGTACCAATACAAATAGTATTTATTAAATAAACAAAGATAAAATAAAGTGCATGGTTGTTGGAAGAGATGAGGTGTCTACAAATGCTGTTTTGAGTGGCGTCACTATCAAACAAGTGAAAGAATTCACATATTTGGGCAGCAGAATTTCCCAAGATGGCCGCTCAAAGGCAAACATTATAAGCAGAATCGATATAAATCGAATATTGATATAAATCTTATGAACAATTTTGTTAAAACCCTTGTCTGGAGTGTGTTGTTGTATAGCAGCGAAACATGGACCATCGACCAGGCCATATCCGGGAGGCTAGCGGCCTTCGAGATGTGGTGCTACAGGCGCATGGCGAGGATCCATTAGTCAGAACATATCTGAAACAACGAGGTGTCGATCAGGGGGGGCGAAAAGAGGCGGCTCCTGAACATCGCCCAACAACGAGCAATTTGGATAGGCCATAATATAAGGCAACCGGGCCTGAAGAGGAAAATATTGAAGGCAATAATCGTAGAGGCCGCCCGAGATCAAGCTACATAGATTGATTACACATTTTTATCGATTGTTGCGCGGTATGATCGATAATCCTGAAATTATGCAGAGCATTGGTTTGTATGTTCCTGATAATTACACTAGACATCGTCAGCATAGATTGTTTCACATTCCAATATACAGGACCAACCTGCCGATGGTTATGCCTGTTGGAAGAGCCACAGCTATGCTGAACAAAATCGCTTTGGGTATTGATATATTCCATGTGTCTGAAGGGGTTTTCCGAAGCGGGATTCTCCTACACCTTTGACCAGATTTTATGTTATTTTTAATTTATTAAATATTTTCATTTTTGATATATACTTCCTAATATGTATGCCTTAAACATTTTGTTTGTCATGTACATATTATCATGAAATAAATTGAATTGAAATTGAATTGAATTGAATTGAATTGAATAGACCAGGTTATCGGGGATGTGCACCTACCAAGAAATGAAGAGGCTGGCAGGTGACAGAGAGAAGTAGAGAGATCGAGTACTTGGTGCAGACCAATCCTAGGATTGTGAACCAAAAAAAAGGTGTAATTTCAGCGAAATAAATCATAATAAATCGAAATAAGTAGCGTACTTATTTCATATATTTATTATGTACTAGCCCATGCCTGTGAAAAATCACGGTAATTTGGTGGGCGACCGTTGCATGTTGCCTGAGCCATTGCGTGTTGCGCGCTGATTGCGTGTCACATTCTAATTATCTCAAGGTCCAGCTTTATTCCAGCAAGTTACTGACGTTACGGACAGAAAACGAAATTATTATATTTATTATTACCTACTTATCTTGTGGGTGTAATTCACGTAATTAAAAAAGCTACATCATAATATAAATCATAATAAATCGAAGTACGTTACATTTTTATTTGGTGGGTGACTGGTCATACTCTAATTATCTAAAGTTGTAATTCCAGCTTCATTGGGTGGCAAGTTACGGATGTAACGGGCAGACAGACAACGAAATCATTATATTTATTTATTATTATTATTATTATATTAGATGAAGCATGTATCTAGGTCTCGCGCTAATAATTCAAACTAAATATGATAATGTGTTAGCTAAAACCATCTAGCGGAATAAATCACAAGTGCAAAAAAAACTGCGCACGTATTTTCAATACCAATACCAATATTTAATATTTATGTCTAACAGGTCTTCGCTTCAACAAACGTGTTGCAAAATGACATATTGTAAACATTTTGGAATGATCTTTCGTGGTGAGTTATAAGTTATATATTAGTCCGTTAAAATAAAAGGGCTTTTCGTGGTGACCTATTTTACAACTAAATTCGACGAAAAAATGGTCGAGTGATGCGTTTTTTACGAACGCTACCTTAACGGTAAGAGATATTTAAATATTTTGCATAGAAAAGGTGTAGAACTTAAAAAAGTACTATCTGGTGGTAAGACGCATCTTTCCAATCGGAATACTTCTAACGATACCACAACTAACACAAAAAATATATAATATTTTCCAGAATACATTTACCTACAATAATGTGCAAAGCTCAGTAAGGCTGGCATTATGAAAACAATCGTTTACGATAGTGTTTAATCAAATCCAAAGACAATGGTTTTGCTCGCATTTTGGCCATCGTACGTTCACACAATGGTCAACACTCGTACATACCCGCCCGCAGGACCCGGCAACAGCAATCAGAAATGGATTGCTTTCTGCTAGAGAGTTAGCAGACACGTAAACATACTTCACGTTATAATTCGAAATTTCCTTTGAACGTCGAGTGTTTGTTTGGCCTTAGCACAGTTTGTTAGATAAAGTAACTCGAAGAATCGGTGACGAGTGGATGTGGGCTCAGACTTGCCTACTTGAGACAAGTATTGACTTGTCGGCACCACCTTGGTTTCACCTATCGGTCACTTGTGGCTCTGATAGAAAACTATATGCGTTGCTCAATCACTCTGGATTGTATAGAAATACAAATCCAGCATTCTCTCTGCTTTCCTTTCAAACGGACGCTTTCAAAGTCAAAGCGATTCACAATGCGAGATGATTTTTTTATGAACTAGTGTTTATCTGTTTAAATTCAAATAATTAAATAAATAAAAATAACTTATTCAGAATATTTTTGAGTTTGTTCAAATCTTTCAGAACGGTAGTACTGGAATTCTTGTCACAGAGACATCATTAATCAATTAATGTATATCATTAACGATATCAAAAATAATTAGCGACATCTGTGGGGATTTAGGAAGAAGGAAAATGGCTGTCACAGGCCGGTATAATAGGTTGTTACAACACATACGTGATGTGTGTCATATAATCCAAATATATACAACTTTCAAAAATTAGTAAGACATGGTGTATTCTATCATGGTGGAAATGGCGAACGTTACATTTGTGTAAAGTGATCACTCAAGCCTACCATACGATCGGTCGTAAGTCCGATATACACCATAAATGACTTCTATACCTACTTTCACATAATAATAATAAAATACAGTTTCGTCTCTGTGAGACATCCATAATATAAATTAATTGAAAAATAACCTAGTTAAACACCACTTATATTTCTTGTCAAATCCGACCAGGTTTCTTCTTAGCTTCTTCAGGGAGAATCTTAACTGCCTAAACATTCAACAATTATGTGCTTATATACTAGTGTGAAAGGACGGAGTGCCAATAGTGGTGGTAGGGGGTGGGAGTGCGCAGGGAATATTACTATTAAGAGAAAACATATTTAAACGTGGACTAAAATATATGTTTACTTGATTATTAATGATTCTACGATTCATATTTATGGCTTCTCTTATCTCTAATGCCTCTAAATTATCTAGTCTACTACCTATTCAGTTTTTATGAATAATACTAATTCCTGAACTATTATTGAACGTGTGGTCTTCTAAAATTAAATGGTTTACAAATTCTGAGAACCCACTACTGTTTAAACAACGCCAAAGTACTGGGTTCTCAGTTTTAGTTTTTAAATAACTGTATTCACGTAGTGTGTGGATAATATTAAATTCCGGCCATTAACGCAATTCCACAGATTATCTTCAATATCAAAATTAAAAAACTTATTACTGATACTATGTACGCCGGGTATTCTGTAATCGACTGGAACATTCTCATAAACACTGGAAATGTTGAGGGACTACTATAAATGTGTAGAATGGTCTCGAATATTCGAAAATCAACATTTTTTATATAAAAAAAGCGAAAAAAAGCGTGCGCGTGACATTAATTGTTTGACATTCGACGACTGCGACATCACCAACGATAAAACCAGCGAGCAGCGTGACCGATGCATGCGCAATGGAGTGAAATATTCTCTAAAGCGATCGATGCGATCGAAACAGCGTAATAAAAAGCAATCCACTAATAAGTGATAATAAGTGCGAATTAAGAAATTGGAAAATAAGTGTGTGAAATATTTTTAAAAAATTCAGCGACTTTGTAAAGAATGTTCCTCCAATTAAATTCGGTTATTAAAAAAAAAAACATTATATATTTTTTACTGTTTCATTTGCCTTCCGTAGCCACGACCCCGCGACATTATTTGTCAGCTTGGAATGCACAGTAAATCTGTTATGAAAAAGAATAATGACCGGTACAAAGGGGAAAAATGTGCCTGTGTCAAAATAGAAGAATTTGTTACTATTGTAACTGGAGCTCGCATCGATGCATCATCAGACTGATTGGAATGCGCGCTCAACTATTCTGTATGCAAAACAAAATTGTATCGAGTCAGTATTCGGACAGGTGCCGCCACTGGCCGACGGTCACGATGCGGATCGATGTGTGCACAGTGGCGTCGTTGTAGGTTGTTGAAATAATATCAAAAATATATTTTTTGTAGTTATGTATATTATACCGAACTAAAACTACCACATCAGCGCGGACTATTCGAATTGGGCTTGTTATGAATTTTCCAGGAAAATTCAAATCGAATAGTTAAATGTCCCACTGAGAATGGTTTCGATTGGTAAGAGTCGCCTCGCTAGAATTTGCGTAGTCAATCCTTTAAATTATTAATAAACAATCATAAACGAATTTGAAAATATTATAATGTTATATCCTAATATTTTTATTTTTATTAATAAAAATCATGAAAATAAATAATTGGTAGCGTCACGTAAAGGTTTTCCGCTTTTAAATTGTAATTTCATTTCATTAATTTTAGTATAGGGTATTTTTAGAGGTATAGAATGAAATAATAGGTAGGTACACATAAAAATCGTACTAATGACCATGGTATTGACTTTATAGGAAAGATGATTTTAAGCCATTGGTGTTTAAAAAAAAATTATGAATTGGTAACACTTTTTCCAGCGACAGTCAATTTGAAAACTTACGATGAATTATGCTCAGTTTGGTTTGTCATTTCATTTACGCCAGAACAAAGCTTGCAAATTGTGCAAATTAACTTTGAAATTCGTGGTATCGTAATCATATTTCAATACAATATTTTATTAAATCCCACATACTGCAAAATTAGCTGTTAGCAGATTTTTTTCAATTTATATTATTTATAAGTAGTTTTTTTTAACATCTTTAATATTTTTGCAGTTTCTTATTTCAGGGGGTAATATACATTTTTGGGTTTTTGAAAGTTAACATTATTTTATTATAGTGATTTTATCTGTTAATTGAACTCTATGATCAGTTCGAAACATTTTCGAAATTTTTTATTGTTATTAAAAAGTCATAAACTATAAAAATTACTAATCTATATTGTATAATACCTTATGTAAAAGCGGCTCCATTTTTATGATGACTGTCTCAGAACGAAGGAGTGTGATATTCATTTTTTTATTTTATATGGTAAATTTGATTTGAAAATTAAGTTATCTGCGAATACTGACTTAGTAAATAATAGTATAATCCAATTTTTAATATTTTTATTCGAATTCTCTACATACAAATGTTCCGGGAGCTTTTTTCAAGTTCAACATCCCAATCTTTGTTATGCTTAAAATCCGCTATATAATATTAATTTAATTAGTTAAAAAATATACGAGTAGCTTCTCTGAAAAGTATGCACACTACAGGTCGACCACAATCAAAAGACCATTCTCTAGCTTTGTCCGGTAAGAAGAAAGCGGGGGAAAGTTGTCTGGCAAGCCCGTGTTACAAGCCTCAATATGATTTTCCAAATAAATATACATTTTTTTAGTTTAAAAAAGGTTACTTACTATTACGGTCTAGCTATAGTTAAGTAAAACCGCACTTGACTACTGTAAACATTACTGACGCACGCAAACTAACGTTGAGCGATATTGCGGTAAAATTTTGAATATCACAAGTTGTATCATTGAAAGTTCGCATAAAAAGGAATTACTGTAGTTGTTTTGCTACGGAAGCGACCTTTAGCAGTATAGGTAGCTTCTGGTTTTCCAGAAAGTTTTCGTAAATAATGTACAACATTTTTACTCAGCGCTGTGGATGTATGCAAATCGTCGAAATGCCCTGTTTATTTTCTCAGCTGGTGCGCTCCTCACGAGCACTAAGAGTATTGTTTCAGCAGACACCAGCACCCGAGGGTGGCAGACCCGGGGCTGCGTAGTGTCGTGGAGTGTGGAACCGTTCTTCATCAGGCAGCTGGCAACGTTCTGTATTCGTATGGAGGGCGATTTATCATTACAGAATGCCAAGTTTATTGGCGTCATTTGTTCCGTTGATTGTTAGTCGATATTTGGCATGTTGATTATTGAAACTCTCGATAAGATAACAGATAGCTATAAATGTATGTTTCTTATCTATATTAAAATGATGTTTTGTCGATTTTTTAGCAGTTAAATATTATCACATCGCCAATAAAGTATATCAGTCATTGGTGTTAATGTTTTTAAAAATACAAAATGTTAGAAAAGGATGAAAATTTGTATTTTAAGTAAGTTTAAGATTATTATAACTTACTTTTTAGACGTTAAAACGTCTAAAATCAATCGCTAGATGATAAAAACAAACCGTGCGGTTTCTACAAAATTTACTAATTTTAATTTAATCCTGGAAATCTATCTTTTATTTTATCTATTGTTTTTAAAGTTTTTTCTGGTCTAATAGTATAATAGTCTAAATAAAATAAATATGAAAAAAATCTACTTTCATTCTTACACTTACGTTGTTCTTCAATCATATCATACTAGAATAACACTTTTTCTTAAAAAAAAAACAGATTCGTTATCAATTAAAAAAATATTAACAGTCTTTAAAATTAATCATTATTATGTCCAACCATATATGACGTATTAATTAGTATTAATTTATATGGAAAAAAAGTTGTAGGTGCACTTACCTGCAGCCCTCGTAGTCCAGTGAGCACGACATCGGCTTCTGAGGTTTCTTTTGGGGTTCTAGGTTCGATTCCCGGCTAGGTCACAATACATCCATGTGAATCTTACCTCAGAAGTTTTTGTGGTATAATTGAGAGCACGCCCGGTTGTAGTCTTAAAAATTAAAATTAAATTAAATTAACTTTGCTCATTAAAAGTTGCTGTTAAGGAATTACAGTAGACTACCAATATTATCTATGATGGCATTTACCAGGTTGCATTGCGAAGCAATAATATTTGTTTTTTTTTATATATTTCGAAATTCTTTACGAAATAATATTAGGTCCTTACATATGAAATTGACGTTTAGTATGGGAGGAACATAAAGCCGATTTTTTTTATTATAATATATTTATTTAATCAAAGTATGTACCATTGCTATCTATGCACTTTTGCCATCTCATAGGTAGTTCATCGATCCCTTTACTATAAAAACCATTCGGACAGGAATCAATAAAATCTTTGAAGGCGGTTTTGACTGCCCCATCGGAGTTGAATTTTTTCCTTTGCAAGAAGTTATCCAAATTTCGAAAAAAATGGTAATCTGTTGGGGCAAAGTCCGGAGAGTACGGTGGATGTCTTAGACATTCCAATTGAAGCTCCTCTAATTTGGTAGCCGTCTGTTTTGCAGTGTGTGGTCTAGCGTTATCATGAAGCAGCAGTGGCCTAGAGCGATTAACCAGCCTCGGTTGTTTAGCAGCTAGCTTTTCCATCATGGTTTACAGTTGCTGACAATAACATCTGCCGTAATCGTCTGGCCAGATTTAAGAAAGCTGTAGTGAACGACACCAGCACTAGTCCACCAAACGCTCACAGTAACTTTTTTGGAGTCAATTTTCGCTTGGGGCATGGTTTGGCTGGTTCGGCAGGGTTCAGCCATTGCGATGAGCGCTTCCGATTATCGTACAGGATCCACTTTTCATCACAGGTAATGATTCGATTTAAAATCCCTTCATTATTGTGCCGGTTGAGTAATGCAACGCAGCAGTCAACGCGCGTTTGTTGATTTGCTTCACTCAATTCGTGAGGTACCCACCTTTCAAGCTTTTTCACCTTACCAATTTGCTTCAAGTGGATTAAAACAGTTTTATCACTAACACCGCAGCCTGCAGCTAACTCGGATGTGGTTTGCGATGGATCCGCTTCCACAATAGCCTTCAATTCTTCATTATCAACTTTGGTCTCCGGTCGTCCACGGGGCTTGTTCTGCAGGTCGAAATTTCCAGAACGAAAACGTTGGAACCAAAAACGCACTGTGTTTTCTTTTGCGGCACCGTCGCCATACACATCATTAATCCTTCGAGCCGTTTCTGCAGCACTGGTGCCACGGTGGAACTCGTACTCGTTAATAACGCGATATTTCAAGTTTTTCATTTTATAAACTGAGTGACGCAAAGAAAAAAACAATTGAGGAAAAAACAAATGAATTATAATTTTCAAAACACAAATACATGAGTAAATAGCTGTATAAATTTGGATTTGGATTTCCTAACCAATGAGAAGATATTTGAGATCAAATTTGCCAGTACGGAAAAACGTCAATTTCATATGTAAGGACCTAATATTACCTACGTAAATTAAATACAAGACTCTTGAAGTTATGAACACGCAGAATTGCGAAATTGCCAACATCGCAAATCACGAAATTTCGGGAATCACTGTCAAATGCGTATTTATTTTGACACAAGCAAGAAAGCGCGCCGCAAGTCTAATTGTTAATAAATAATTCAGTATTAATAGTCTTATCATTAATAAGTAAATACGCATCCAAGTGGTGTATTTTTGACTTATTTAATTATTTATTCTCTTATTTTATATGATCCGTATTATATTTTTGTGCCCCGTAGCCGTAATTTCACTATTTCAATCGTTTATATCGTGTGCGAATTTCGCATTAGTGTATTTAATTAATCGTGCATTTAACTATGTCTAAACGTCAGCTGTTTATGGAGATTTTTCCCACTACTCCGGATAATTGAGAGTCCATCTGCTGTACTTTTAATTTCATCGGAACGTATATACGTGCGTGCGTACATGAATATAGGAAATCTTATTGATCAGTGATTGGGGCATTTGGGATATTCCTCGAGGATTACGTCCCGGATTGGTCCGGTCCTCTCGGCCGATTAGCCCCGGCAGCCAGCCCAGGTCGGATCCCTGTGATGCCCGGACGATCCTCCGGCGGACAGATGTCCAGGCGCTCCTTAAATATATCACACCCGTGTCTTTGCCGCCTCACTGCGTCAAATACTCTCCCAGGGACGGGGTCTTCCACCCTTCACAGGAAGGATGATATGTTAATATAGACCTTTGAAATACGTGAAGAGCTCGCGATCGTGGGCTATGTTAGTTATGTTTACAAATAAATCTGTGATAATATTTGTCATTTAATGGTTCGAACGTGATTTAAATGTTGTACCAAAGTAAATACGTCAATGAAAAGTAAAAAGTATTTTTTAATATAATAAAATTTTATCATTATTTTTAATAATAATATTTAAAGAATATTGCTCAATACTCTATTCATTTACTTAGAAGAATTAGAAAGTCTACCTATATCACCAAAAATACAAGTATATTATTATATAATTCTATTATTTTCACGCTTATTGATTATTGTTTCAGCATATTATTATATGCAAAGAAGGAATAATCCTAAAAAAACTATAAATAGTACAAAACAAAGCAATGCTCTCTAGAAAATTTTATAATTTTTTTTAAGCAGGGATGAGTTCACGACACACATTTTTCAGTATTATCCACACGTTTGCACTATAAAAAGTAGTACTTTCATTATGATCGAGAAACCAGTCTGAAAACCTCAACCGTTTGGTCACTAACACCTCGACCAAACAAGAAAATTAATTAATCGTTTTGTTTTTTATTTATTTTATTATATTTTAACTTTTAAACGTAGCAATGACTGTAGCAAAATTCATCAGAAAAATATCCAGGCAAGAGAAAATCACATAGTAAATAATCACCAGGAATCGAACTTGGAATTCCCCAATATTACTCCCACTGAACCACAAGAGCCGCCGTTTTGTTTCGCTCTCAATCATTACAATGTTCGCTTTAATAATAATAATAATTGGATCATTTATACAGCGCCGTTATCGTGAGTAGGTACTCATCTCTAGGGCGCTTCACAAAAAGATATATTATACAGGCTAAAAAACTTAGTTACTATCACTTATTCACTAGACGACATGGAATTAATAACCATAACTATATATACTTTTATAACTATAATAGTTGGGAGTGCCAGGAAGAATCGGGTGTTTTCGCGGAGTGCATACCAGGAGTGGATAATATTAGTTGTGCTGTAACGGTCTAATTCTATAGGTTTTTATTTGATTGTCTAAAGAAGTGCGTCTTTAGTTGTTTTTTGAACTGTGGTAAGCTATCTGTTTGTCTCAGTTTATTAAGTACTTTATTCCAAAACTTTGGTCCAGCCACCGCGAAAGCACGATCACCGAAATTGGTTTTTTGGACGCGATTTACTTTAACTAACTTACTTATATTAGATGTTGATGCTGAGCAAAGTGTTAGTTGTCTGTCATTTACGGAAAATGGAATGCAGAAGTCGGTCATGAATTGAGGGACCATGTTGTAAATATTGTGAGGCATAACATGTACTCAATTCTCTCTGGACATTTAAGCCAGTAAAGGTTTTGAAGTAGGTGTAAGATATGCGCAGATTTTGAAACGCCGGTAATGAGTCTTACGGCGGCACTAAATACAGTTTGTAATTTGTTTGTTTCCTATTTCGGAAGATGTGCGTAGATACCATTACAATAGTCTAAGCGAGAGATAACATATGCGTTTATTAATAATTTTGTTGCTTCTGTTGGGATGCCTATACGAATAGATTTAATACGGCGTAAATGATAGAAAGCAGAGTTAATTCCGTTGATAATTTTTTAATTTTTTTTTTTTAACATACTCGAATCCAAGTAGTTTGACATCGATTTTGGGAATTATATCGATATTTGAAATTGAATGTGGGAGTTTTTCCAACAACTGTTGGCGTCTTCGGGTATTAAATAAATTGAATAAATTAACGAAGAGCGAGACGCCTTGTAAGCATCGCAATATTATCATAGTTAAAACTTCTTAAATACGCCTTGTTGGTGTTTTATAATTTATTTAAATTTTGGTAGAAATATTATTCTAGCAAGGAATAAATATTTTATTAATCTTAATTACTGAATAAATCTCAGGTACTTTTTGAACTGTATACATTTTTATGTCGTGCTTCTCTTATTGTGCTTTGTAAACTGTTTACTTCGACATTAATTTTAACAAAATTAATAATAGTTATTTAAATACAACATACATAAATTTACTTTACTCTCCAAAACAAAACACCCTGATAATCCTATCTTTCACAAAATTTAGCATTTAATATTCTATTTACTTATTTTACATAGTAAATATACTTTATTTCTCATTGAAAAATATCGTGTAAATACATTTTTTCTAGTGGGAAAAAACTGTTTATTTATTGTAAAAAATTTATTTATGTATTTTAAAACAACTTCTTGTAAAAAATCGTATAAATTAAATGTTTTATCCACAGAGCTTGAAAAATTACAAAGATGAACTAAACACGTTTTTTAAGAAAGGGAGAAAGGGATTAAGATCGAAGAAATGTTCCCCCTCGTGTGTGTTTAAAATAAATTTATAATGCAGTTAATGTAGTTATTCTTGCATAATCAAATTCCCTATTAAATAAAACGTAATTTTCACAATAGACGTTGTTTTTTATTTCGTTCCACAGCGAGTCCATTAAGTATATTTTTGTAATGAAGTGCGACCTATTTACTGAGACATTTTACTAGTAAGTAGTTTTTCAAAATTTACAAGTTTTTGATAATTTTTTAAATAAGTCAAACGTAATTAGAACCAGGCGTGGCACCAGGTCGAGTACCAAGAAATTTACGTAAGTTCGTTTCTGTATACTTTTGTGATCCTATAGATTTATCGATTATATCGTAACACTCTAGAACCGTAATTAGGGTCAATAATGACCTTTGACGATCTGTTGGCTAAAAAAAATTTAAAATAAATAACTTACCAGCTTTTCTACCCGGCTTCGCCCAAATTTGGATTCTTTTGTACTCGTACATTAATTTAATATTCCTTTACATATCACTGAAAACAAATTGATACTTGCAAGAATGAAATAATCTAAAACAAATCAACTCATGTATACAAAGCGAGTCTACATATCATCACCCCAGTTCGATTTTCCATATATAGGAAATAATATATTTTTGTTTCCGAGTAAATGATAATATTCTAATTTTTTTATTACGTCATTTGCAAGAGAAAAATTAGATTTACCTAGTACCGTTTTTTTTTATATTAAAGTTTGATAAAAATTGATGGTACGACAAATATCGGCGACATTGCGACGAAAGCGAACGATACGACAAAATGGAACTGAAATATCGGTTGGTGTTTAAAGGAAAAAAGATGTAATTTAAATGTTTTTTATTACTGTTCGATTCAAAATGACAGAAAAAAAGTAACCCATAAAAACCAAGTTTTTATTATACTTCCTTTCTCATTTACTAGTGGAAACTGGTTTGGCGCTTAACCTATGCGTTGGGCTCGTTGGGATGTGACGCTACGAAAGGTATAAAAAATTTCGAAAAATCCAAAATTATTATTTTATCAGTTTTCGCGTCTAACAGATGCGTCGGAATCTTTGTATGACAAATTGTATGAAAAAACCGTTAAAAATTTGAATAATCCAAAATTATACTATAATTATTAATTTTTTTGAAACGAAAATTTGATAGATCTCTTTGATCGTAGCCACGAGTCTGCTTGCAAAGTTTCAACTCGATTGGATCAAGGAAAAAGGGTTGAAAATCGATCCAAAGTTATTGCGTCAATCGGACAGACGCCACGAGTTAAAATAAAGAAAGTTAAAATTGTTTTCATTTGAAAATATATATGAAAATTATAATGATTTGATTAAAGTACTCTTTAACTTAATTTAAGCGATAATGAAATCATTTTTATGAAAATTGACCAAAAAATATTAATTTAAGCAATAGAAATACTAAAATAAATGTTTATTTACAAGAACAGAGAAACTTTTTACTGCGGTAATAATAAAATAATAAATTAATTAAAAATACTAAATAAAAAATTAAAATAAAGAAATCAATGATTTTATGATGATTAATGATATAAAGAAATTAAAATAAATATTATAATAAAGAAATCAATGATTTTTAAGTAACTTTTCGAAAAATATTTTATCAACCGGTGGCAAGTATGAAAGCATTGATGCTAGATCACGTTTTTTCCTCACTTAAACCCTTAAAAGTCACGCATCTTAAAATAATGGACAATTTTAAAGGCTTTCCACGTCTAAGATTTGTTTTTTGTAATTTATTATCTACGAATGATGTAGATTCTATGTTCGTCTTATACTAAATGTTAAGTATATCATTTTGTTCATACCTCAATTGCTTTACATGAGTGTATGGAACAAAGGACAGCCCATCGCCACCAGCACTATAATTCAATAGAATTTTTTTTTGTAATTTTCGTATTTTCGTATTCATACGACAAAATTGAACTGATCAAACACCTAAATTTCAGCACATACGACAAAATGGAATTCTGTACCAACGAAACTAAAGTAGGTACGATAAAATGGATTGGAGCGATTTATAGAGCAAGTCTCAAAGCCTAACACCATCGCAATAAGTCAAAAACGACGATTTTGACCTTACAAAAAGATAGAACTGGGGTGACGATGTATAATATTTTTTGATGATCTTTAAAAATGCTTACGTGGATTTCTCTTTCTCATTAAAAATCGCGAAATAATAAACAAACTATAGGTATGATGAACAAAACTAAACAAAAATCTTATTTTTTGAATATCTAATAACAAAAATAATGTAGCGTGCTGAAAATAGTTGCATTGTTCTAGAAATTTCAAATTAAATAAGCTATGCAATACAATATAATAAAATTTCACGATGCCAGAGCGCCGATTTCGTCTTTTCCTGCCTCGTACAAACAGATATTCTGCATTATAATTCAGATTTACAGTGTTTCATTTTAATAGGATACTTATAAAATTTTTAAATTATTTTTTAAACATCTTCATTGCTATGCTTATTATTCTTCATATGTATCTTACAGACGGGAAACTGCGCTTAATTTATATTCAAACTGTGCAGCGAGAAACTATGTTTCCTTTTTGTTAATTTTGCTACGTACACATGCAACCACCTCTTAATATATTACACGTCTTGCAGACGCTGTGTGTTTAATCCTAGAAAGATCTAATTTCTATAAGATTTAATTTCCTCTCCGTAAGGGTGGCCTACTTTCGCAACCATTCCGCCCGTTTGTCTTGGCAAAGGCACGTGGGTGAAATGAGCAAGCCCCGGCTTAATCTGGCGCTGGCCCCTTGTAATTAAAAACATATCGCGATAAGTAAACACACAGTCGGCCCCCTGAACACTTTTAGCTGAAAGCCTTCACTGAACTCGCTCTGGGCGCCCGTAACATGGCGTAAGGAACACAGTGGCGGAAAAATATCATCGTGTTAATTATAATACGATTATTTAATTCGGTTGATTTATTTTAATAATCGATAAATGCTTTTATAGTTTTAATATTTACCTACAGATATAAAAATGAGATTTAGAAAATGTAAAAACATAAAAAACGCAGTGCGTTAAATGAGTTACATAAAAATCATGCGATAATCTCAAAATGAGTATGATAATTTGGAAGTTATAAAGAAATTTTTTGTATCGACATGTTTAAATATCTATAGATCTTACAAATATACTTAACACATGGTACCCACGCCTATTTCCAGTGCCAGGCACTAGGCATGACTTAGATAGGTTACACTGCCAATAACAATGCGTAGAAGTACTAAGGTCTGTATCTGTAAAAAATATTGTTTCATGAATACTTTGTTTTAAAAAATCTGTGAGATTGTCTCGGAAAAATATATTATACAGTGTTATTATACAGTGTTATTACAGCGAAATTATTCAAGTTAGTAAGTTTAAGTAAATTTAAACACTTTTTACATTCATGATAGATTAGTGTTTCCAAAAATGGCGATTTTGAAAAGCTTTATTAGTCGGCAGTGGGTCCATCTTTATCGCAACCTACGTTTCTGGCTATATAACATCATTGGGGTTAAAACGGTAACTATCCGTAAGGCCTTAAGGTCGATAGTCAAGTCAGCTACTATAAAAATCCTCACATGGTAAAATAACCCATTTGAAATAAAATTGTTATCTACGAAAACTTAATTGATTGATACTTATCTATGCCAGAACAAAGGGAGTTAAGCGAAAAATAGAATATATCTGTCGGGCGTATATATAAATTTTACATGGTTTTAATTAATTTAAATTTTTTTGACTGCAGACGAATTCGCTAATGAATTCTAGAGGGATTGCCAATCAGATGAGAGAATAGATTCGGGCACAAGAGTACATTCCGGCCAGAGTATAAATTCGGAGAGAAAATTCGAATGGGTATCGGAATCTGAATTGGAGAGTAGATAATAAAATGGTTTTTAAATTAATACATCACTGAGCGAACTCGCCACATTAACTGCTTAAAAATTCCAGCAGTAAAAACTGTATCACTTTATCTTTATTTTAATTCTTAACATCAATTGCTTTTTAAAGGCATTTGCTAGTTTATATTTGTGTAAAGAATGCTTATTTATATATCTACAGTAAGGTAACTAAACACATTTAAACTATTTTTAAAATTTTATTGGAGAACAATTTTAAACATTGGTCGGCTATGGAAAATTAGAGTTTTATTTACAAGCTTTAGTTTATTTCACCAACCCACAAGACTTTGAGCCGGTTCTTAGTTCAGTAGTAAATGCAAAAATCAAGAAAAAGCTTTGAGCGCTCTCCACCAATTAAACATTTAACCCATTTTCGCAAAAATTCTATTTTTTATATAATAATTACCATTAAAAGCGATCAAACAACAGGCTCTCAAACACATCTTGCTATCTGCCATGCCTTTTAACATATTGAAGATCTTATTTTGTTCACAGATATAGATTTAGATTTGTATATTTTAAAGATTTATATATATATAAAAATTTCGGTTATTTGACATACTTAGATACGCGTTTGACATATGAAAACAGGCGGATATTTTATAATAACCGTATGGTTATGTTGAGATTCGATTCTCAACTTTTCGCAGGAGTCATATCACAGCGTTTTCAGGAAGTGCCCTATCGCCGCTGGGATCATGAGAGTACTGAATTTTTTACGCGGTCACAGATTGGCGTTCTTACCTTGTCTCACCATATTATTAGGAAGATATATTTATCCAACGCGTGCTTTCATCTGCATTATTTTTCAAAAACATAAAATTTCAACAAAAACCCCAAAAGCTTTTATCCATCCACCCACGGCGGTCCGTGGGAATTTTTCGGAATCCTTCACGGCATCCGGATTATATTGTTTTATTCGCGGAATACTCCACCGCTGCATTTCCCTAATATGGACATACCAGTACGTGCTGCATTATCATTACGCTCGGAGTGCATACAAATATTGTGCATACTGCAAGTTTATTAAGTGCGCGCGATTCTAGTGAGCCGGCGGCGGGAAACCTGCACAGGAATGGAAAATTCAAATTCTTTTTCCTTTCCCGCGGCTAAATTACTTTCTTTTGATACAGATGATGTGTGCCAACTGAGGCAGCCGGAAGTAACGTTCGTGGGCGCAAACACGGGGGAAGCTTTTCATGTAATTTGTATAAAAATATACATTCGACTAACGTCTCAGTTAAATTAACATTTGTATATGGAGCTTGTTTGAATCTCTTCCTTAAAAATTATTTGATTTGTTTTTAAATTAACTACCATTGGTATCGAAAAGCTGGTAAATTAAAATACCTACTGAGGTACTGAATCAGGCTATAATTACCAATGTTAAAGTTGAACCAATTTTGTCGATTTTTTTCCCTAGCGTAATAAAAGGTCCTGATTACATAAATGATGTCAAATTTTGTTGTAAGCTAGTTTAAAAGCAGTTATTTTAAGTTTAAAAATGATACATTTTTGACACTTCAGGCCGTAGATGCCCATACAAACGATACTTTTTTTGCTATTTTATTCATAGAATATGAGTGATCTGATTCCAAAAACGTCATAAAATAACCCGGCACGCAAATATTTAACGAGTAATTCCAATTTAAAAATCGCAATTATTTTCTTAGTATGTTTGACAAATCAGTCTTTTCTTTTGAATTTTTACACGTATCTATGGATAAGTATTTGAATCGTTGAATAATTGTCTATAGTTCGCGTGTTGTATAGATAAAATGGCTGATCTGTAAAACTTACTAAGGAAATCGTTACGATTTTTAAATAACTGCTTTTAAAATTGCTTGCGACAAAATTTTACATCATTTATGTAATCAGGACCCTTTATTACGCTAGGGAAAAAAATTACAAAATTGATCCAACTTTAACATTGGTTACTTATTCCATATTGGCTATACAATCGGGTATTGCACCATAATTAAATCGCCGATGTCAGTTGTGGGCATTGTTACACGCTACAAACTTTTATATTTCCTTCAAGTACGAATGACCAATTTACTCTATGAAATTGGGGTACGTAGGTACGATATAAAGTTTGTATAGACTGAATGAAATATTAAATTAACCTAAATATTGTTTAGTATCAACAAAGATCAACAATATCATACAATCACAACAAATCCTCGTTTTTGTCAGTCTACATTGAATGATTGATATTAACGACTCAAGTACCTGTGCCGTGTAATAATGTGTATATCAGAGCTATATCCTTTATTTTTTAATGTGTTTTTATTTAATATTGTCACTTAATATACACTTATTTTAATTTGTTTTATCTACTCTTGTTAATACTCTTGTCTATCATATTTTATCTATTACTTTTATTATCATTTTGTATATTTTTCATTTATTTATATGTGTAATATGCTAGAATATAAGTTAAGATGTTCGTTATTCTTATATATATCACTAACTTGTATCTGTTGTATTTTCAAACAAATTAATAAATAATACATTTTTCTTGCATTTCGCGACATAAATACAACATTTTTGCATGACGCATCTATGGAGGCATGTCATGATGGAACAATTCCACACGATAATTCGGACCATCATTCATATTCAGATTTTTTAATATTTATCTCGACTACTTTGAGAAATGAAAGAAATTGAGAACGTGGCACGAGAAAAGTACCTACTTACATGAGAACAGTTGATTCACATGCAGGCTACAATAAAATACGCACTCAAACTGTGCGAGCGAGGCGGAATGCCGCCGGGTTGGAGGAAGCTTGACCGCACGCCCAGACGGCCGCCAGGCGGCGCCAGCTGCCTCGGTGTGCCACACTCTGGCGGCGTGCATCGAACGTCATGGCATTAGTTGGGAGTTAATCCAACAGGTGTCACACTGTGTCCAGCTCAGCACACATCCATAAATTGGAGGGAATTTTATTTTTTTATTCTAACAGTAATCAAATAATAATCTGTCAGGTAAATAATTAATAACTGGAATTTTAGCAATTGGTGACAAAATATTCGCAAAAATAGAAATTCATTTGACAAAATATTTGTTCTATGGATAATACATAACTTGACTTGATTAGAATCGTTAACATCTAGTTTTATTTCTATATCTTCTGTATATAAAATATTAAAATTAATTATATATAAAAAATTATGTTTGAAACAAGGAAAGGAATAAGTCAAGAATACAAACGTACTGGAATTTTGATGAAAGAAAAATTGTTTCTGGTGCAATAAAGGGTCCTGATTACATAAATGAAGTCAAATTTTCCCGCTTGCTGGTTTAAAAGCAGTTATTTCAAGTTCAAAAATGATACATTTTGACACTTCACGCCATAGACGCCCATATAATAAAACAGGAAACCATAGAAAATTAATGTTTGATGTTTGAATAATCATTCATCATAGATCATTAAAAATATCCGGTATTGTAGGGAAAAGGCCAATTTTGTGTTAAAAACGGAAATAAGTGTAGATGACGTATCCGGTGGGAAAAGGCCAATTTTGTGTTAAAAACGGAAATAAATCTAGATGACGTCTCCGGTAGGGAAAAGGCAATTTTTTTGTTAAAAACGAAGATAAGTCTGGATGACGTATCCGGTGGGAAAAGACTCAATGATTTTTTTTTTGGTAATGTGGGGCATATATTATATTGGCGCGGCGTAATGCAGGATCGTATAGTTGACATGTTTGATAATGAATGGGCCCACTTATGATAAATGTGATTTGTCCATTTCTATGAATAAAACAGCAAAAAACATATATTTTATATATGCATCTACGGCGTGAAGTGTCAAAATTTATCATTTTTAAACTTGAAACAACTGCTTTTAAACCAGCAAGCGGGAAAATTTGACTTCATTTATGTAATCAGGACCTTTTATTACACCAGGAACAATTTTTCTTTCATGAAAATTCAAGTACTTTGTATTCTGGACTATAGCCCCAAGCTCATCATACTGCGGGAAGAGCACTCGGCTGTCTGAGTCTCTTATTGAATTTGACAACCACCAAAATGAGAACAATTTAAATAGATTTTTTGTTTTTATCAATATAAGTTTAAACAAGATAAATTCAATAAGATATACCGGCTAAATCCAAAATAATGGCACATATAACAGATCCTTTTGAGCCGAAATATCCTCGGTATAGTTGAGTGTGCTGATTTCAAAATAAAACAGAATTGACGCGCAAATAAGTATTAAAGAAAATACTAAACCTAGGTTTCGAAAATTGTACCATATATTTTGACATTTCATAGGCAACATATCTGAGGAAAAATGTGTAAATAATAGACAAGATTTACATGACGAAAATTTTATCTATACACAATTAAATGTTTACGCGAGTCATAGACAATAGAAATATAATAAATACTGAACGTAGGAACTTTTTGTATTTTGTTAAGAAGTTTGATTATATTAGTGTATACCTACATTAAATTTGTAAAGTGTATCTTTGGTTAGTAAGTTAGGTTAGGTTATTGGGTTTTGTTTGGGAATTTTAGGTAAGCATATTTTATTAGATAAAATTAGGTAATTCAGGTTTGGTAATGTTTGGTTTTTTCAGGTCAGGTTAGCATTTTATTATAACATAAAATTAGCTAATTTTGTTTGATTAGGTTAGGTTATTAGATTTGATTTGGTAAGTTTAGGTTAGCATTTTTTTATTAGATAAAATTAGCTTATTTAGGTTTGATTGGGTTAGGTTAGGTTAGGTTAGGTTAGGTTAGGTTAGGTTAGGTTAGGTTAGGTTAGGTTAGTTTAGGTTAGGTTAGGTTTGGTTTGTTTAGTTTAGGTTACAATTGTTTTGGTTAAATAAAAGTAGGTAGCTTAGATTTGTTAATATAATGATGATTCGGTTTTTAGATTTTTTTCTAGTATGATTTTTTGTTAAACATTATTTAAGCAAAATCAAATAATTTATTAATTCATAACTATAATAATTTCTGTTGTCTACGGTTTCAATTAATGTTTGGTGTTACCATGAATAAAACAAAATTATTATTGCACAATATTTTTTTCTTTATAGTATGCGCTTTGTCTTAAGTATATTTTTTCTGTGGTCCTCAAACTGACTCATGTTATGCAGGATGTACCTATGGTGCAATCTTCGAAACTTTAAATAGTAATATTATTCTCTTTTATTTCTAAATCAGGACACTCAACTATACCGAGTATATTTACTTTCAGATGGATCTATTATTGCCATCATCATGGACTACGCCGATATACTTAAATCTCCGAAAAAGCCCGTTATTTGCTAATAATTAACATTAATTTGTTGTTGTCTCTTTTTTTATCAATCATCATGAAGATTGAAGATTAAAGATGCATTAGATAAAGCGATTATAAGAATGTTGCATAGATATACGATCTCAATAAATCCAAAATTTATTCTTGCTACGTACACTTTATTAAAGTTACATTATAAGTTTTAACTATTAATTAGCGTTTCCTTTGTTACAGCAGGTTACATAATAGACTCCATCTCGCTATCTCTGCGTAAGCCTCTGTCCTTGATTTTTGCTTACGTTTATTTTCATTAAAACATTCCGACTAAAGTTTAATGTCGCGAATAGTGCTTTTAACAACGCGCTAAACTTCAAAATGGGGTAAGTTTGGTGGTTAGCGCGTGTGCACGAGTTCCCTCCTGCGCGTAATGAGAAGAGGCGTCGTTGATTTTTCATTTAGGGATATTCATACACATTTAGAAAATTGCGTAATTACCATTTATTACAATTAGTGAAGCATTGTCCTCAGGTGCGTGATCAGACCTCTCTTTGCCGCACCACGGCCGTCAGCCGCCTTAAAATACATTATCGTAAGATATGAAGAGTAGGTACTCGTTTATTTGTTATTTCAAATGTACCTACAAATATTTTTTTAACTTATCGACATGCAGCTCGTTATGTCAACATTTTGAACTAGCCCATCCGAGGATAGTTGTTTAAACTTTAAATAAATATATACACGATGTCTCGCAGCCAGTAGCAAAAACTTCGTGAAAGTCTTCTTCATAAAAATTTTAATAGAAAATATTAATTACACTTAGGTGAAATGTCAACAGCTAAGGAGACAGTTTTGAATTTGCATCTGTTTTCAATATTGCTGAGTTATCTTTTTTTTTTTTTTATTTATTAGAGACACTAACATGATAATAGGTAGGTACATGATACTCTGATAATAAAACATTATAAGTGAAGACTATGCCCATTATCCCAATTACACGATACCCGTAAAAAATCACCTAAGACGCGTCTTTAAGCGAACAACTTTTTATCAGAGCAAAGGCTCTATTATATATTTAAAGTATATTTTTGACGGTCCACGGAGAGGCGGTGGTAGCGATGTGCGTAAGCCGCCGCCTGCCGCTCGCGCGTCTTAGGTTCACGCTCTATTTCCAGCCGTGTAATTTCGTTTTTACTCCTTTTCTTTTAACTCGTAGCGTCTGCTTGTTGGCTTGTCGGCTTATCTGCTTGTCGCTTGTCTGCCTAAAAAACTTTGGATCGATTTTTAATCCTTTTCCCGTGATCCAATCGAGCTGAAACTTTGCAGGCAGACTCGTGGCGACGATTAAAATGATCTAACAAATTTTTGTTTAAATTTTTTTTTTATTTTTTTTTTTATATAATATATATTTTTTAATTATTTTTTTTATTATGTGTCACATCAATATTCTTACTATTTTCAAACTAAGCTAAACGCTTGTGCTATGAAAATAGGACTAACTTGCTGGGGCTGGGCTGAGGTTCGAACCCGCGACCTCCGGATCACGAGGCGAGTGTCCTAACCACAAGACCAACAAGCAATTATAGGATAATTTTGGATTTTTCGAAAATTGAACGGTTTTTATTACTCCCTTTCGTAGCGTCGCCCGACTCGAGCCCAACGCGCGGAGTAGGCATGAAACCTTTCGTTTCATGCCTACTCGGTTTCAACTATGAAATGAGAAAGGGAGTATAATAAAAACATGGTTTTTATGGGCTAGTTTTATTCAGCCGAGAATTTGAATGAAATTACGGACGTTACAGGAATTTCGGATAAACGGACAGACAACGAAATTATTATGTTTTATAATCAACAATGATTCAAATTAATATTTCCCCGGTCAAATCTTTTGATACACTGTAGCCAGTTTAAACGATTAACCATCTACATACAAGTTATGAAGACACGCCTTGCACATTTTTCCAACTCTGTCGAACTTGACGCATCAGAAATGTTACCGAAGTCAAGTTCGGAGTTCCTCGGGGCAAACTCATAACTGGTGAAGTGCAAAATAACAAGATACAAGTTATCGACAGGTAAAACTTTTCATGTCAGGCAGCCCGTTCACTTTATCGCTGCTCGGAACTTTAATGGAGGATTTACCGCTCGCAGTGCATACAATGGGTAAAGAGTTTAAATGCTAACTCTCGATATGTAATCAAATCACATACAACATTTTCTATATCATTCTAAAAAAAAGTTTTCTGAATAGAACGTCACGTCACTTTGATGATGGTACCGTTGATAAAAAGTTTCAGAATATCAAGTAAATTTTATGCAATGCCTTTGGTAAATATATTTGATTGAAGACAAAAATAGCGGTCGCCTGCGTAAGAGACAAGGTATCGTCAATCTTTCTTTTGTATCTGTAAATGACAATTTTTTTAACATACTGTAGCGAAACTGTGTACCTACTAAATGCGGATAACAACGATGTCACGCAACAGCAGTCAGTCAACCGTTACCGCAGACTGTTACGCACACAATTCGGAGTCACTCATTCGTGACCACATTACCTCTCTCGAGAATTCTACGACGTTCTATCACATATTAAAATCCTACTTAGAATCATCTAGAACTTTCCACAGGCTTCTCGTTACCTATAGAATAAACCTTTCGAGGGAATTTTGCTATAAAAGAAGTCACGCGATGCAGGCTCAAGCAATTCAGTTCGTGACGACAACAGTGCGACATTCGTAGCGTAAAACATTGTGATCAGTGATTCGTGATATTAGAACACGCGATATTAGTGTGACCAACAGGGAGACTAGCGCAAGTGAATGAGGAATAAACCGGGGTGAGAAGTTTCTACGCGCGAACATTGAACTGAGTTCACCAGAAATGATCTTAGCAATAGAGACAGCGTTAATTAGTGCGAATTAAGGAATAGTTCAATAATAAACGTGTGAAATATTCGAAAGACATTTAGCGACTACAATTTACGAACGGTACTACAATTTAACTCATTTTCATTATCTTTCTTTGGTAATAAATTAAACTAAATTAATTTCCAGTATTTTAATTTGCCTCCCCAAACAACGTCCCGTGAAAATGCTTATTTTTGGATATATGGATCTTATGGATCTCATTTGGATCTTATGTTGTCGTCGACTATTAAATTATTCCATATTGAAAACAAATATTCTTTTTAATATAGGTATATATGCTATAGGACGCCATGTTTTTAATTGTTTTTTATTTCTTGACATTTTTTATGTAGTTAATGGTGTAATGGTGTTAGACCAATACCTATTTAAGGTCTCACAACGCAATTTATGGAAATTTTTCTTCTCTCCAAACCTATATATGAGATGTATCTCCCGTAGTTCTCAACAGATTTTCATCAAACTTTTCTGAAAATTCGACTTAAGTTTGGCAGATCATGATCATCGTTCTGGTTTCGTTATGGCCGTCGTTCGAAAGAAATTAAATTCATTACTCCGTTTAAAGGGATTTTGCCTTACCTTTTACACACGTTACACATGTATAAAATCTATTCGATTCTTGCGGCAAGTTCCGGAAAAGTTATTTTTACATTGGAGGCCCAAAATATTATAAAATTTACTGCTTAACGTTCTTACAAAAGGCCTTAGTTATATCTATAGAATTCGATTGCCACAATTAAACAAATTGTCTCATTTGAAAAAATCGAATAATACACTCGGCCGCATTCTGAAAATAGCTATTTTGCTATTTCTATACTTTGACAGTTATTGTATAACATTGTAATGCCGTCAATACTGACGTTTTAAGTTTGACAGGTTAGAAATTAATTAATTAATTAAATCAAAATGCCTAGCTATTCACAATTTCTGAATAACTTAACATTAACTAATGATGTCCCCTGGGATAAAAATCCAACACTCTGTTCTTTGAAAAATTTGAACAAACTCAAAATATTCTGAATTTAACCTATGTTAACGTTTTAGAGCTTTCTGACTGATTGAATTCATGAATTTCAGATCCGTCAAACTAAAACATCAACATTGACGGCATTACAATGTTATACAATAAAATGTCAAGGTACAGATATAGCAATATTGCTATTATCAGAATACGGCCGACTATATAAGAATATCATTTTATAGGCGGAAAAATAACAATGAAGCACGTAAATAATATGAAATCCAGTTATGTATTTTTTACGCTTCACTTTACGTGCGCATAACAGGCCAAGAGGCCCAATTACAGAAGAGATTAATTGTGACCTCACCGGGAATCGAACCCGGAACGCTCGGCGTGAGTGTCATCCACTAGGCTACGAAGGCCGCATGTTATTATATATAATATTCCAGGCGTCTCCATTCTTCATATTACCACATAAAAATAGCCATTTGTAGGTACGTGGTATAATAATCCGCTCCCTCGGGATGTGCATAATAAAGTTGTGGAATGGTCACCCAAGTCCATCAAGCCGTGCGCCAAGAATCACCCCCGTTGGGGTGAATGAAGGTGTAATGGAGACTGGCTGCACCCTTCCATGGAAAATCCCGCGTGATCCCCGAATGCGTCTCGACTCTTGAACAATGATGGGATCAGAAGTTCTTCAAATGTTACCAAGACTTTTAAATTCTAAATAAATACTGAGTTTCAAATCGACTAGATTATTAACTTAATATAAAATTGAAAGCAATCCATCATTACAGTAACATATATCGATTATGATGGTCTTTTTTATCTATTTCCTCGATTTTCATTGATTTCCACTGTAGGTATGTGAAAAGTCCAATAAGTTATACTAAGTATAAGTATATATGGGTAATTCTCACCAAATTCCGAAATTCCAGTCCCGAGTCATTAGTGCTGAGTCATATGCATTAATTATCGGTGTAATATTTTTTATTTAAATGCAAGCTATCTATACTACTATTGTTAAAAAAAATAGATATTGTATGGAAAATAAAAAAAATGTGGTCAAATTATTACCTTAAAAGTCATTCCCTCACCTTGTCCCTTAGTCTGAGTACAATCATAAAAAGGCTGTTCATCTCAAATACAACAATAATCTTATTAAATAATATTGCCAAAATATTCGATACATGGTGTTAATTGTATGTGAAAACTTTCATTGCACTGCGTCAAATACAAAAATGAAAAATCGATTTTAAGTGACTGTCCCGCAAAATAAAATCATTCCCTCACCCTGTTACGAATATTCGATTTACGATCGTATCGAACGAGATTTATAAACGAGACCTTATATTTTTAAGACCTAGTAACACTTGTAATGTGTCAATATGGCGGTTTGTTCTCAACACTGCGGTGAGTATGTGCAAAAAAGTATTTGGTTGAAATTACTTAGACATTACATTTCCGTCCGTCATTCCCTCACTGTACATATATAAAAGATTAATTAATATTTTTACTATGTTTTAATTTTTTTTCATCCGTTTTGGGGGGTAAAATGCGTATACAAAGAAACATAAGCAATTGGAGATTGAGGAGGGAATGATTTATACAGTTTTATATCTTAATAACTTTGTATAAAAATGACTTGGATTTATTAATTGTTTTCCTTCAACTGGTATTATGTGGGTTTCAATTTTATACAGGTATATAAATAAGAAAAATGGCACGACAAAAGTAGTTGAGTGATAAAGAAATGAAATTAAAAAAGAAAAGGAAAAGGCGAGAACAAATGAAAAGTAATGTCGAATCTTTGGAAAACTTACGGGACAAGAAAAGGTAAAAATATTTAAAGAAAATATAGAAGGGTTAGCTAAAATTAATTACTACTATTAGTCCTAGAGAAGTTAGACAAAAACGAAAACAATGGAAACAAAACAGTAGAGTGTACAGTAACAAAAAAACTACGTCCAAAACATCCTATACCATCTTTAAAGCAAAGAACATAGTCTGTAGCTGCTCGTAATAGATGTCAAATGCGAAGGCGGCAAGCTAACTTATATGCAAAGATAGCAAATTTGGAAATAAAATGAAGAATACTGTTAAGTTGAAAGAAAAATACAAGAAAAGGTATTTGAGACTGAAAGCTAAAAATGTTGATCCAGAATCTTCTTATTAACTAAAATATCTTCTATTTTGGATGCTTTCAACAATACCAAAACAATCATTTTACCAAAACACACAACAGATCTCCTCGAAAGTCAATAAAGAATGATACAATCAATACAGATAATGATAATGACGACTATCTCTACCTTCTTCTTCGTGCATTCAAGATCACACTTCAATGTCCAAGGAAAATGATACAATCGATTTAGAAAATGATGGACCTGCTGTTGTCTCCGGCAGCCATCAGATTTCTACATTGGAGATTATGCCCTGATTCAATGGAACAATGAAAAGTATCCTGTAAAAATTCTTTCTTTTTTGAAGAAGATAAGGTGCATGAAGGATTGACATTCTGAAGCAGCCAGCTATTAAAAACCAAGAATTATATCGTTGGGAGGATGTAATTCAGAAATTATAAATATCAAAGTTAGTTCAAAGGGGGAACTACAGTTTTTCAGGTTTGGATGATTCTGCCATTAATTAAGATGGTAAAATTTAGTCTAAATGATTAAAAATTATATTTAAAAAGTCAAAATATGCATGTAATAAAGATTAATTAATCTAAAAA
>JADDOH010003063.1:0-78606 GCA_016648135.1 Agrypnia vestita
TCATATATTTACTTGGCTTACTATCGATATGCTGTTCTTCAGTTGGGTGAATTAGAATCTCCCCTGCGCCGGTTAAAACGGAATATTTTTATGTAACTATTTATTTATTTATTTATTTAACGCCCTTATGGGCTTTTACAAAAATACAGAATATAAATTTAAAAATAAATATCATAAGACAGATAAAACAATAATATAGTTAGAGGTATAAATAATAATAGTTAATAGATAAAATAATAATACAGAAAAATTTATTAACCATTTCCATTTCGTTGAGATGTAACCAAAGATGAGATGTTGACCAAAAATAGTAATGAGTATCAAAGGTTCTATGTGACGTTTATTTTCATGTGTCAAGTGTCTTTATCAAAGGGAGCAGGTTTGAATATATCGTCGCTGTATATATAATCCTATGTGACGTTTTAGTACATTTTGAGGTAAACAAATACCTGTTTTAAAAACGAACCCACAAAAACCAAGTTTTTATTACTCTCCCTTTCTCGTTGAATCAGGTTTCGTGTCTACTGCACCAATAAAACTTCTAAAAATACAAAATTATACTATAATTATTAATTTTTTTTAAACGAAAATTTGTTTGATCATTTTTATCGTTGCCACGAGTCTGCCTGCAAAGTTTTAGCTCGATTGAATCACGGGAAAAGGGTTCAAAATCGATCCAAAATTTTTTCGCTAGACAACAAACCGCAGATGCTACAATTAAAAGAAAAGGAGTAAAAAAATAATTGCACAGACTAGATTTATAAAAAATATTTTAAATAATTACTAGGCAGAATTTCCAGATGAACGGCTTTTTTTAGTATATGTACTTTGTATATGTAATTTGTGAAAAATTGACAAATTGATTCGTTCATCTCAGAATGTACTAAACGGCTCAAAGGATTTATTATACATACAGCGACGATATATTCCTTGCTTCTATCCTGCTGATATCTGAGCTTGTTATCAGATCAACATCTCAATACATGTCTCATTTTATAGACAAGAATCATAAAAAAACTATCTTTTTAATCAATTAACATAAAAAAATAAAAGCTTTCTGATAAAATACAATTGTTAATTGAACTTTCGTATCAGGACTGCAAAAAATTTAACGACCAAAGATCGTTTGACGACGCACGATGGCTCTAATGAACTACATAGTATAATTGTCATACAAAGTGCATGTGATTTTTCTTCCGATCTGCATATTGATTCATTTTCGATATACATTATGGGTACGTATGGAGATGGTAGCCTAGATGCGCTTTAAAAGTTAATGGATTTTAAGTCCTTGATTAATTGTAGGTATTTATTTAAATGGAGACAGCGCTGTTCTCAGGCTGCGGAACCAGTTTCAGTGGATTGATTGCGTAGGGAGGGGGATGAACTTGTTTTCAAGAAACATTTTTCATTTCATTAAACAAAAATATCCTTCACAGCTCGCTCGATAATGTATATTGATGAACATACTTCTTAGTTTTCGCGGCCTCATAGCACTCGGAAATCTACAGCAGCATTCGCAAATGAGAGCCATCCATCGAATAACACTTATAACATATGATAAAATAAATATATTCTAGGCGTGAGTTCGTTGAAAAATGAAAGCGCTACGAATGTACATACGTAGGTTGTGAACTTTGCTGAAAAGACTCCAGTTATGAAGTTAATTGGACGAATTCTACCGACCCAACAGAGAATCACTGTTTTAATTAGCGATTTCTATAAAATAAAAATGATTTGGGCATTACGTGTAATTGAATAATTAATACAAATTAAATTTTCACTTTTATAATTATTCACGTCGAGTACAGTCAGCTACAATAATTACAGTGGTCCATTACAAACTAAACGTTTGTGGCTATTATAAATTATAATTTCAGTTCCAGCATTATAAAAAAAAATGATATGCTTTAAGCGATAAAAAGAGAGTAAGAATTTTATATGTATTGTGTTAGATATACATGCCGGGAATATATACAAGGCTTGTCTTGGCAAGGACCTAAAGGTTCTCTTCTATGGAGACGAAGTCTGAACCTTAAAAGAAGCCACTACCAAGAGGTTGGAGGCGTTTGAGATGTGGCTGTACCGACATATGCTGAAGATCTCTTGAATTGATAACATTATCAATGAATAGGTTAAAAGAAGCTCTTATAACAATATCAAACGAAGGAAAGCTGCACACGGACATACTACCTGCTGCTAAAAATATCTTTGATAACTCAATGTGCAAGAAAAGACGACACACGAAGAAGAAAAATAGGAAATTTGAAGCGTTCGGTAACAAAACCGCCAATATTTAATAAACTATATTAAGGAAAATGGATTTTAATTGGTTTTATAGCCAAAGCGGAGATTTAAAAAATGATGAGTTTGATTAAATGCGTCTCAAATAAATGAATATATTTTCAAGAGCAATCATCAATCGTGAAACTGTCAGTATTTTCCAGATAATATTTTTCATTATTTTACAGATAACCATTTTCCAGTAGGTAAATCACACTGTATTTTCATCGATTGCATAGTAGCGTAGTGATGTACTTTAAGTTAGGTTTGAGTTAACCATTGACATCGGACTCACATTAAAATTTATTTTATTCATTTATTATTATCGTGAATTTAAATACAAACAAAGGTATGTATATAATATATACTTCTTTAAATGAACCTAAAGGATGAACCCGAGTTAAGATAAATAGTTTTACAACTAAAATGGGGACAAAATATTAAATAAAATTAATTATTCGTTTAAATATTATAAATATTTTTATAAAACTATTATTTTATACAATTTCAAATAAAAGAACGAGAAATATGATAGAAAGAAGAACAAAAAATAAAAATTTAAAATCTGATACCTGATATCTTTAAACACTAATATCTGTATTCTACATGGAGTACAAATGACGCAGTTTTAAAAACTTGATTTTAATTGATTGGGTCAATTTTTGACATGGAATATTTCATACATGGAAATTTTTCTTTTTAAATAAAAAAAACTTACTTTTATATAATGGTTGAAGATTAACAATGCATATTTAAATACAATAAATTATTAGAAAGCATATTTTTATATGATTAAAAAGCGTTTTTAAATCATCAAAAAACGTAAAAATTTGTTGCAAATCTAAAAATTTATAACTTTATTAGTATTGAATATTTCTTAGTTATTTTCGTACGGTTTTTTAGTAATAATGCTAGCTTTATAATTGTTAGAAAAACTTTTATGCTAAAAAAATGTAGTTTAACATACGTTCTGATAAAATTAATAATGAAAACCACATTTTTGAAAAAAAACGCCGAAATGCGCAATTGCAGTGAATCTCAAGCCTTAACTCTATAATTTTGAGTCACTATGGGTCCTTCACGAATACAAGTGGGGTGTCCACACTGACATTGGTGATCAAATAAACACCAAAGACATTATGATATCTTTATTATCACTCAGTATAATACAGTAAGCAGTCTTTCTTTATATGGAAAGAACATTAAAGAACAAAAGAGCCTTGAAAAAATACTTATTTGACCAAATGCTGTCTTGGCATTTATTAGGAGATACATTAGGGAAGCCCACATCCTAGTGTTATGTACCGACTGAGCTCTTATGAAAAACTGGCTGACTGTTATAATTATACATTCACGTTAACAATTGAAATTAATGGAGTAGTTCAGAGGTCGGTGGCATATTGGACATCCACCCCAGGCAGAGACAGATAATCTCCACGGCAATATATATAAATTAAAAAATAAATGATTTTCACGGCAGACACGTTCGTGCTGAGCGCCATAATGCCGGAGATAAATATGTTACATCCAAACATTCCACGGATACGGATCGTACATACGTGGAGTAACATTTTCAATTAAGTGCACCACTTTTTGTGAGGCTGGATTCTGTATATTTCACCGCCAATAGGCTTCGTTGGCGGTATTCAATTATGTTAACAAAAGACCAATTATTATGTTATTATAATGGAGGGTATGTGGTCCACGAGTCAGGCAATGCGCTGGTCTTACACGTAAGCAGGTTTAGTGTATTTATCCACTAAATTATATAAAGTGCACGGTGGCATTTTATATAATTAGACCCTCCGCACTGTCATCAATTTTGATGTCGTACATAAACAAAATTATGTTTGCATGTACATAGATAGACTTCAAACACAACCGGTATCCCAAAATTATAGATGTAAAATGAGAGTGTAAGTGAAAACACTGGTAAAAAAGGAGTTTAATAAAAATTGAAATAATATTTCTGGCGTATCCTAGTGAAATGATAGTAATTCGGATGAATTTTATTAGACAGATAAAGTATATTGCTAAAAAAAATCAAACATAAATGTCTCCTTAGCGACATCTGTGATCATTCAAGGGAAATGAAAAAGCTTTGTGCCCGGCCGCGTTGAAGATCCTTACAACTCACGTGTGAAACGTGGCGTACAATTTAAATATATATACAACTTCCAAAAAATAGTAGACATGGTATTCTATCACGGGTGGAAATGGCGAACGTTACAATTATGTAAAGTGATCACTTAAGCCAACCGTACGACAGGTCGTAAGTCCTATGTACACCCAAAAAAGACTTCTATGCCTACTTTCCCATAAAAGGATACAGTTTCGTCTCTGTGAATACTGGTATTAATATTATTTTGGAAATTAAAAAAAAATATCTCAATTCATTCATATTAAATCTTTTCGTCCCCAAAAAATTAAATACACAATAAATTCTCTATGTGCAGCGTCATCTGGTAAAGTTAGTTTCGATAGCGCCGTTCGGAAAGCAAGATAAGGCAGAGCCGTCTAGCATAGCGTATCGTTAGTGACGAACTGTTACATTAGTGACCGACAATGTTACACAGATAATTTTTTTCGCTTTTTATACCCCTGAACTATGTTGAGCGGAACCGCCTACAGACCGCGGTCAGAGACAACGGAAATAAAGATTTCCTTCCTCAATCTTCGCCGATAAAGCGCATGGTCTAGAAACTCTACTACCTACAACCACTAGCTTCTTACACGATTGAAATTGTACTTACGGAGTCCGTCCTGGTTGGGTTGCAGAGCTCCACGTGTTGTAATTGAGTGAATTTGGAAACAGAGCGCGATATATCTATTTTCGAAAGGCTTTGACTTTAACTGCAGCTACGTCGAATTCGGAAGCAAAGCTACACGTCCATTTCCGGAAGGCTTAAACTTTCAACATCGGATACGTCGTATATTTAGGAACCGTACAAAAAACATCAATCTTCCAATAGAGAAAGCACAACGGAACTCCGAATTCTAATTTTTAACTGGTTGGATTTCGTAAATTAAATCCTGGGTAGCAATTGGAGTAGAATACTTCGAACGCCAATTCTGACCAATGACACTTCATTATTTCGATCGGCTGTCAGCGATCACGAGACACCGCCAGTTAATATTTTATAATTATACCAGACGCAATCAAAAGACCATTCCCTAGCTTTGTCCGTTAAGAAGAAAACGGGGGAAAGTTGCCTGGCAAGCCCGTATTACAAACCTCAATATGATATTTCAAATTAACATATATGTTTTAGTTTAAAAAAGGTTACTTACTTACTAGAAAAACTTATTTTGTGTTCAGTTTTTGCACCGTAACAACACGCATATTTTTTGCGCACATTCTTTTGAATGCGGTCTAGCTATAGTATCAATGTTTGTGCTATCTGTTATGTAATTGTGAAACAGTAACGGATGTTGTTACATAGATAATTTTGCTTTTTTGTTTCACTTATTACATAACCTCATCATTATTTGCGCCATCTGGTAGCGTTAATGGCGGACATTGTTTCACATAGACTTATGTAGTAGTCGTACCGCATGAAGTCTTGTTTGTGAGTTTGGAATATTCCTTGTAGATCAAATTCAGAAATTGATATGCGATCATATGATATTTAAATAATATATTTAGCCCCTTGTATATGCGAGAAATATTGCGACAAGCGAAGGGTTAACGCTGCACCGAGTCTTGCATAATCATCTATTGCTCCAAATCTGCATAGAGCTTGTGCTAAAATAAATGTCGCATGCCTACATGAAGCACGCACGCGTGCACACTCCTACACACACCCTCTAACCAAATGCCACATACATTTTGATTATTCCTCCATTCTTCTCCATTCTACTGTTAATTCTCAAGTTGACTCATGCTCTAGAGTTCAAAACTTTCGAAATATAATATGTATGAAAGAAAGCTATCCCACAATAGTTTACAGGTGTATTCCTGCCTAAATTTTGAGTCTAAAATGTTCAAGAAACAATAGTTATGAAGATAAACGACTTCCAAAAACTTAAAAACCTTTCACTTTTTTTTTGTTTTAAACTAATTGGATTTTCAATTTTCACTGTTGATTATTTTCATAATATTTCAAAATTTTACAGAAGATAAGTAAGAAATATAAGAAATAGCAAAGAAAATAAGTTATAAAAATGTAAAGTGAGTAGTCACTTGTCTCCATAACTATTATTATTAGAACAATATTGCTTGAACTCTTTAACGTGTTTTTTCTCAGTTTTCATTAAAAAAAAGTATAGTACCTACATCGTACTAATTCATTAAAATCCCGATGATAATTTTTACTTTATAAATAAAATACAAATAATAAAACGTAATAATCATTATTAAGATATTAATAATATAATATGCAATTTAGACCCGTTATACAACAGATCCGTTATCCGACAAATGATGAATAATAATAAATTAAATACTTGTGTTCAGCTTTTTTTGTTATGTTTATATCTCCATATTATTATGATTGCTGGGAGAGTCGTGTCCATTCGTGACCCATCGCGTTTTAAGTTTTAAAGACTTGTTAGCAGTTTTTTGTACTCGTTTAACGAGAGCTAAACTGTTGTAATTTAACTCGTAGCTGAAACTGCCAGGGCTGTCCAAACTTTTCGGTCTTCACGGGCAAAGTAACATTGGTCGCTCTTCACCCAGTTATTTCGCTATTTTCTGTCATTTTTACAACAATATATAACAGGAGTAAAATTATTACTTGGTATTGTAACAAAACAGAACCGTGTGGAGGTGTAGAGATTGACGTTTCGCTGGAGTCATATCACAGTTAATATTGTACGTATAAAATATGCATTTTATTTCAATACCTAAATACATCGAATGACCGAAATATTTACCTTAAATCTTTACTTTATTTTTTATTTCTAGAATACTTATTTTCTCACGAAAGAACGTGACTAAAGAGGCGAACATGGTTTCTCAAATATTTATCGTACATATTCAATCTTTGCGCTCGGCCAGTCGCGTTTGATGGTTGAGAAAACCCACATAACAAGCGAATGGGCTAAATCCAAGAGAACGTAGTCAGCTAGAGAATAAAATACCAGAGCGAATTAAGAATCGTGCTCTAATTAAGTTTGTGTCCAGTGACTTTTTTTAGCATAAGTCGACTGTGACGAGTAAACAAAAATTTAAGGGGTTACACCACATTGACATTTTATAAAAATCGTTTTTTTTCTGTATCTTATCTATCTTATGTAAGGAGGGAGGAAAGATGTGTCACCTATGTTACCCGCCGAGTCCTAAAGAATTAATATGCAAAATATGTCAAAATATGTCAAAATATATCAGGGAGAGGGGGGAAATGTCGTCTGTGTACCCACCGGGTCCTACAAAATAAGCTTGCAAAATTAGGGTCACATCGGACAAACGGTGTAGATTTGTATGGAGAACAGACAGACAGACAGACATTGAATTTAATATGTATAAACTAGCTGTTAGTATCCGGCGTTGCTCGGTTTAAGGATACAGTTAAAAATAAGTTTGCGGGGGGGGGGGACAAAGGTTCCACTGTTTTGCAAAGTCTGTAATAATAAAAACAATGTTTCCGTTTAATCTAGGCTGAGATGAATGGAATGTCCAGGAGGGAATTTAAGTATGTAAAATTTGGGTCAAATCGGACAAACGGTATAGATTTGTATACAAAACAGACAGACAGACATTGAGTTTTATAGGTATAGATGAATGCCACAAGCAATAAATTTAAACTGATTTTTATGTTAATTATTAATTTATGAAATGTTATTGTATGTTTTGATGCCTCACAGTGGTGTAACCCCATAATATATTTTAAGTGTTTTATTTCCTTTCCCACCGCAAGGAATTCGTGACAATATATTATGTTCTAACATCTTCATTCTTCTATTAAATCAATATATATATATATAAAGAAACCCGTGTCTCCTTACCCGCCAAGTTTTCTCCACAACCACCCACCGGTGGTTATGGTGGTGGACAGCCTTTGGTGTCACATCGAAAATATGCGAGTTTGGTGGGAGTAGCTGTGCGTGGGTGGGAGTGGGTGACGAAAATGTACTTTTTAGTACATTTTTTTGTTATGGGAAGGCCGCGAATGCTTCAGATTATTTCAAAATACGTGCGCCAACTTTGTCGGTGAGTCTAGAAGGTTCCGGAAAAACCTGCTCTAAAAATTTATGGAAGGAGAAGATTCTAGAAAATTCCCGAAAGTTCTATAAGGTTCTAAACTGGGTGGCGGAATGTGTCGGTGTGTCTAGAAGGCTCCTGTACATTCAATAAATTTCTAGAAATTTCTGGAAGGAGAATGTTCTAGAAGGTTCGCGATAATTCTATGACGATCCAAACAGTGTACTAAATAAATAAATAAAATAAGTGTTTTTAACAAAGTTAATTTATATTGTGGGTGGGGGGCGAGAATATTGTCTCTCTTTTATTTTTTGTTTTTTATGGGCTTTATTTTATTTAAGGGGTCACCACCAATATTTAAATACTGGGGTATCTAAATATTGGAATATATATATAATTCGGGAAGCAGAGAATAAAAAGAAGAATTTGGAATATACTTACAAGATTTATTTAATTTTGAATACACAGATTTTTAACAATACTTTTTAATAAAAACTTAAGACTAGTTATAAAACACTGGATGAACGGGGTCTACGAGGAGAGTGTTAGAAATCGCGTCTCTCCCTCTATTTATAGATATTTGCGAATGCTTCCAGAATATTCTCCCAAAAATGGTATAGGGCTGTGCTGTCTGCGGCTTCCGACATGATCGATATCTTTCGATGAGAATATCGCAAAATATCAATCCAAGCCTCAGACTACAATATCAATTAGTGTACTAAAAATCTACGCGTGCGAAGCCGCGCGGGCACAGCCTGTTTGTACTAAATATCGGACCTTCCCTGCTCGCTGCTGGACCCTCGGCACTCCCACCAGGGTCCGGAGGTGTTACCCACGGCCGGGCGCGGTTAATAAGTCATTGACTCGGCGCGGGTCACTGCCAAGGACGCGCCGTGTTATAAAATCTCTGTTACGGCCCGATACATAATAATTCATGGCGTTGCGTGCCGTCACAAAAACGGGGCCGGCACCGCGTGGCGACTTTCTTTTTGTAATGCGCGTAACACTCTTTGCAGCTGTCAATCTCTCCGATTAAGTAAGCGCCAATTAATTATTAATAGAGTTGTGCTATCTCTTTTTGACGTGTAACATCTTTCCTCTCGCTTTCCTGCAATATGTGGCAGTGATTTCGTGAAAATGGACGGAAATGCGTAACAGGAAATGAGACGCCGGGGAAGCGCGCGCAATTTCATTTAACCAATGAGCGCGTTTATAAACAAATCAGTGTCCAGCAAGTGCCATCGCAGCGAAGACGCACACTTCCGAAAGCCAACGCTACTGATTTTGTATATATGTTACGTGGCTGATGTCAAGCATGTTGTAACATTGATATATTTTGGGTTACATCTTCGAAACTCTCCAATAAATTTTTCATTTTTTTTTTACATTAGTTTATACAATTACTCTCCTTAAAGATTTACATTCCCAAATTTTATGTAATTTATGTGATTATTTTTAAATATTTATTCAAACTTGTCATGCAATATGTACGGCGGCATACTACCGCCATCTATGAATATAAATAAAAACATATAATTGACCAAACACATTTCTAAACAAAATGCGTATGTAGATATAGGTATACGGTACCTACTTGTGCGGCAAAATTCAATAATAAATAAATGCACATACATTTTCTTTACTTTTTAGCTTTTTTAAATGAAATTTTAAATGTTAATTTCCGTTTGCTAAATTGATATTTTTAATTGTGAGATATCAAATGTTACACATTATACGCAAAAATTTGTTTCATAGTTCTCTTTTTTTGAAGTCACCTCTAAAGAAGAAGACTTCATAATTATTTTAGTACAGTTTTTTTCATAATGTTCGCTTTACAGTCATAAGACAGTACATTCAGTGTACATTTCTAAGTCACTGTAAACGAATTTTATGGGCGCGGCCCTTCAGTTAATACTTAATCATTGCAAATAACATTTAGTTGCATACTGATATATTAGAACAAAGGTTTTACATACATTTACGAACAGTTATTGTTTGTAAAAAATGAAGTCCATCGTATCTATTCTGTATAAATGAATAATAAATTTTTGATGCTTAATATCTTTCCTCTCGCTTTCCTGCAATCTGTGGGGTTATTTCGTGAAAATGGACGGAAATGCGTAATAGGAAACTAAACACCGGGGTAGCGAGCGCTATTTTATTTGACCAATGAGCGCGCGCGGTGATAGAGTTGGCCGTTTGATGGTACCAACCCATTTTCCGAGAGGTTGGTACTGTATTAATAAATGTATATGATATTAAATAAAACACATTATTATTGTGAAGTTGCAATTTCAGAAAGTAGTTGTGAATTTTAAACAAATTTTTATTAATTAATTAGAAAAGACAGACAGAAAAATCATATTAACGACAAAATATTTCAACTGCTACCGGGATTCGAAACAACGGACCTCCATTCTATATCCGGGGATGGCGCGTTATCCAAATTCCTCACAGCAATCTGGTAAGTTGACGAAAAATTATCGAACTTTCACGTAGTCTCTTTTTAATTCAATCCGGATTGAATATTTTTCTAATGACCAAATTATTTAATAAATTAAAATAAACTGTTTTATCGACATCGCCAAAATTCTTTAATAACGGTTCACAGTGCGGCGAAATACAATATTAAAAAAATGCACATACATTTTCTTTGCATGTATTAACTAATTAATAAACATATATTTTTATTAATATAAATGTATTTATAAATGAATTTTAAACTGTAACTGTTTGCGGATATTTTATACGAACCGTATGTTTTTCCGAGAAACTATTCTCAACGTTTCGTTGAAGTTTCGTTAGTGTCCGCCCTCTAACACCGCGAGTAAAGGTCGTCCTCTAGATAACGTTAAATAAGAATTAAGCGAAACGTCGAGAATAGTTTCTCGGAAAAACATACGGTTCGTATAAAATATCCGCAACCAGTTACAGTCAAATATGTCTAACGACCGTAATAACAACCTTAACTGTTTAAAATGAATTTTTAATAATACTTGTCTTAAAAAAGTGCAGATCATTGATAAAAAATGCAAGTGACTAAATAATGAATAATTATTCGAATAAATATTTCCATATTTAGCTTTTTTAAATTTTGAGGTTAATTTCTGTCGATGCTTGATTGCTATTTTTAATTGTGAGATGTGAGATACACATCATACGCGACTACTGTAAGGCTCGCTCGTTTTTACTCCCTTTCTCTTAACTCGTAGCGTCTGCTTGTCTACTTGCAGTCTTGTCTGCTTATCTGACGAAAAAACTTTGGATCAATGTTTAACCCTTTTTCCGTGATCCAATCTAGCTGAAACTTTGCAAGCAGACTCGTGGCGATGATCAAGAAGATCTATCAAATTTTCGTTAAAAAAAATTAATAAATTTTTGGATTTTTCAAATTTTGAATGGGCTTTTCATACAAATTATTAAGTTGTATGAAAATATTTCAACGCGTCCGGTAGACGCGAAACCTGGTTAAAGTATAATTTTGGATTTTTGGAAATTTTTAATTACTCCCTTTCGTAGAGTCGCCCGACCGAAGCCCAACGCGTAGTTTAAGCGCCAAACCAGTTTAGTAAATGAGAAAGGGAGTATAATAAGAACTTGGTTTTTATGAGTTACTTTTTTTATTATTCACACCATATTTTCGTAAAAATCGCGAAAATATTTATGTGCCGCCTTAATACCGGCGCCTAATGTAGCAGAACACGCGAAAGAAAGTGTCGCCCACCCGCTGACCCCGTTGCGTTATCGCAAAGCGCGCGAATGGCGACAGCACGACTCAAAATGGCGGAACAGCCGCGCGACTTTATTCTCTTCCCGGGATATTAAATAAATTGTGTGTAGAACGCCCGCTTACCGTTGCAGCCAGCGGTCTCGCGGACCGCATTGTCTCGAAAAGGAAATCGCCTCTTGGAGGAATTTAACACTTTCAAAAGCGGAGGAATTTGGACGAAATGCGATCCGCTCTTTTTATATTTTGTGAAAGTGCAAAATGCAGTAAATCAAAATGTAGAAAAACCGCGTTGATTGGAAGCCCGTCTGACCATGAATTGTGTTATTCGCGAATACATTTATTTTGTTATAAATGTATCTCAGTAGTATCTATGACTATTCCCACATATTTTTATAATATGGATTCTTGCTCAAACGCTCAAAAATAGACGGGTAGTACTTATTTGTTCACGCGTATAGTTTCCATGAGAAATGTCGGGTCATCGGCCAAATTTCAATATTTCTATCATTATAGTCGCGCTTTGACTATCGCATGATTCACACAGTACGTTTCTCAATTCGCACTCGTTCGCTTTCTATGAATTCGCATTTTGTGGTTGATTCTCCCGTGGTTAACTGTCTAAAATTGTCCGCTTGCGTCTGCTGCTACGCAATTTAGAGAAAATGTTATTTCTCGAATCCCTTGATATAATTTAGCGCATTCCAGATTTTTTCGAAACATTCCAAAACGACTATTTCAGAAACCCTAGATTATGTGCAGTACTTATCCTTTCAAAATTAGTGACAATGTATTTAGATTGGCATTAGTGAATGAGGTCTCGTTATAAAGTAGTTAAGTTTTCTATGCTGAATATGGAGCTAGAGCCCACAGAGACCATAACCACCGCAACATTGTGGTATACAACATCATCATATCACAAATTCAACTCTTAAAATAAATTTTATTAATTTTATTTTGTTTGCTTGTTCACCACTTTCACTGTACACGCTAAACAGCTGTGCAGAACATGTGCAAAGTCGCACGATGTATTGTTATTATACAGTATATTTTTATATATAGAGCTGGCACTAGATCGAGATGAGGGAAGGAAGATTATTGAGGAGGCCAAGACCCACCAAGGGTTGTAGTGCAAAGAGTGATGATAATGATGATATCTTTATGTATTGCTATTTATGTATGTTGTACCTAGCATTCTGTTAATCATTGTCGCAATGTATATCAAAAATAAAAAATAAAACAAATACCCATAGAAATAATATAATTTCCCGTCGCGGTCTGAACGCGTTAAACGAGAACATGAAAGCAGAGTAAGGTCGCGGTGTTAAACAAATGTTATGTTCCCATCACGACAGTTCAGTGATTCTGTTCCCTCTAAAAATTAACAGCGTATTGAGTTTTTTCAACGTTTTTTTGTTCCCATCTGTCAACGAGCGGCGCGCTCTTTAGGCGAGTGACAGAAGATGTTCATATTCCGGCGCCCCCCCTGACGCCTCGTGTAAATGTATTTATTCAATGAGAGTCTCAATAGTGATAAATCAATTGCGATGTAGACAAGTCTTACGGGACATGTATGACTGTTAATTATGTCGGAAAAGCAATTGAGAATTAGTAACGTTATTAATTATAAAAAAACACACTGAAAAATTACGGCCAAACAATTTTTTTATTTTGAGCCGATGAGCGTATTTTTTCTTATGTAAGTCAGATATTGTTTTATTGTGATTTTTTTTTACTAAGTCACATCTGAAAGATTTTTTTTTATCTGTTGTGTTAGTTGTTACGTATTACAATTTATACAGGGTGTACTAGAGCTAGCAGCAGAAAATTAGCTGGTAGATTGCTGCCTATTTTACGAGTCTAAAATGTTCAGGCAACCATAATATCAATTGATTTGGAGATATGCAATAACAAAGTTTGCATTTTTGAGATTTTTTATAGAAAGGAACCCGTAAGGTGTAATGAAGCACCCTGTCATATTCGGAAAAAATCTAAATTACATTTTTTTCTGGCAATGTTACATATGATATATTTTATGATGCATTTAAACTGAATAATATAGTAGTTATTATGAAAGTAATATGACGAGACATATATATGATATGGATATATTTGTAAAACATCTTGTTATGTACAAATTATTTACAAATATAATATAGTAAAAATAAATCATTTTAAAAATCATACAAACGTTATTATTTTTTCAATTCAAACGAGGTTCGAGAACAAAAAAACCACGTCGGAAGAGCTCTTATGGAAAATGGACGCATAAAAAGGCTGTATCAGAAAACCCTCAACAGCCTGCATCGTGATATAAGACAATACAACAAAATTTCCAAAGTAAATCAATAATATTAATATCAACAAGTACTAAAAAATAAAAAAAATAGTCTGGTATATTCTCATTATTTTGCATTATCTTAAAAATCATAACACAATCGCTATTACACGCATAGCATTGTAATATTCATCAATTTTATATATATATATATATAATTATAATTTTATATAAAGTGATGAATAAAACATATTATATAAAATAACTACCACTATTATTTTAAAAGATAGGAATCGGATTGTTTCACACAAATCTACTAATTTATTCATCTAAAGTGTCTAAATATTAAATAAAAGCCGCTATAATGATAGTAATATTTGTCATATAAACATTACGCCAACATAAATAAATACATTCCGTCTATTTTCGGATTTTATAATATTATGATGTTGTTATTATCGATAAGGGGGGAGTTACCGCTATATTTATAAATGGAAATGAAATCTAAAGATAACCAATTTCATAGTGAGTGCGATCTTTTTCATATAACACATACCTATCAAGTATTCAGAACATAAATATTTGTCTGTAGAAAGCTTGACAAATTGAATAAATTTCGTCTAAATTATTTTCTTACCACAGCCTTTTTTCGCTCCTTTGCGATCTAGTTCGTATTATATTTAAATTGAATTAGCTCAACTTTTGTTGTGAAAGTAAAAGTAAGTAATTTCGTTAATAAAGTACGAAAAAACTTGACATAAAGAATTAACCGGATAAACGCTCGTAAAATTGTCGATGAATAAATTAAAGAGAACTTGTATCGTGACAGCAGTTGACCACGAATTCTGCTGTGCCACTTCCGAAAAACGGGAGATTATTCTCGTACGACCACTTTTTCATAATTGCTTTAAAAAGAGGGTTTCAGCTGCAAAACTGCTACTTTGCAATAACCGAAACTGAGATAACTGATTTTCGATATGACCACCGTTTTTGAATAGCACCATTTTTTACCATATGGAATGAAAAACATTTGTCTTTGGTTCTGTATTTTTAATTTTTTGGAAACGTTTCGCCTTATGAGGGCATTATAAATCTAAATATTTTCAACAACTTGTATTTACATGTAAACTATTGAATATGATGATTGATATTGAATACAATGATGACGAATATATGATTGAATATGATCGGTAGGTACCTACTGATCTTCATTTAATTTGAATTGTTAAAATGGAACGTTTAAATTTGTGTGAAAATTCTTTCACAAACAACTGACAATCGAGCTATTGACAAAATTATAATATACCGGTGAATAATACACATTTAATAATGGATAAAGTTTCTAATATAAAATAATAGCTTTAAATGTTGTTTCTTTTTTCAGGTGTGTACTTTTATTATTTTAAAATTTTAATATGAAATGTTATGTTCCTTTGCTAATAAAATATATTCTCTTTTCAGAGCAACGCAAAAAAGCTTTTATTAAAAAAAAACTAAAATATTTGGGAAACCACATTATATACATAGTAATATTTAATCATAAAAGTTATTAGACATGGCGTTGCGTAATATGTAGATATGAGAGAATTTAATATCAGCATATTTTTTTTTAATATTAAAAATGCGCTTCATGTCACGAAAAAAGCATAATAGTAAAATGTATATTTACCGTCAAATAACCTTTTTTGAAGGTATAGATATAGTCATATGATAGACACACATAACTGGGCTTTAATCATCAATTATATTAAAACTTTTGTGTGCCTACTGTGATGAAAATTTTTGATAAAATATCATAAATACAAATTTTTAAAGAAAATTATAAAATGGATTCCTTACCTTCTAGGCCCACAAGAGCATTCCTAAATTTAAAATTACCCAGATACAAAACAAGCGCAGCCCAGAACCAATATTCATTTGTAGGAATAAAAAATTCAGTCCATTACCTGATAAATTTAAAAAAATTAAATGAACTTAAAAATTTTAACGTAAAAATTTCTTGAAATTCCCTTATAAGTATTTATTTTCGACTATTTTGATTCCTGATATTTTTGTTTACTATTTTTAAAATTGTAATATTCATAAAATAATATGACGTGATTTATTCCTCCCATAACCATGAGCATCAGCTGTTTTATGGAGAGTAAGTGATACAATATTATTGTATAAATGATGATTGTATTCATGAAAATTTTTAGCATGATAAATAAATAAATAAATAAATGATTATAAATTCCCGGTTACCACAAAAAACTATGTAAATATTTCAATATTAAAAATATATTTCCAATTTTTCATTTTATTTTATTTGTAGAGTTTTCTGAGCTATTCTGCCGCTTGCGACTTATCATGCTTTTGTCTATAATATATTTTAAAATATCAAAAACAACTGCGGTTTTATTGACTGAGCCTTTATTTGTAGCTGTGTTTTCCTTTAGGAATTATGAAGATAATAAAATGTAATAAATATTATTAATAATAGAGGATACTTAAACGTAAACTATTATCAACGGAAAGCTGTTGTAATGCCTCTCATTATTATTATTAACGTATCGTAAAATTTACAGTTAAGCTATTGTATAAGTAGGTCCATGTATCGTTAAAAGTTTACTGCTCTTACGTTTCCTCTTTTATGCAAAGGATTTTTCTACAATACCTATTTACAAAAGGTACGATATATTAATGGGATGAAATCATTGTTCTGAACAGTGCAGATAAATCCATATATTTATTTATTTACATATATATACGTCTCTAAAGCCTTTTACTTTACAATTTGTATAAAGTTGATACAAACAATAGACAAAATAAATAATACCTATTTAAAAAATACAACTGCGAACATAAATTATTTAGAAACATAATTAAGAACAATATAAATGTAGAATTAAAGGAGACAATAAAACAGTAACAGTAATTCGATGAAATTAGAAATATAAATAAAAATTTTACACAATATATATCAATGAAATTAAATTGAAAAATAGTTATTTTATATAATAGGCTATTCAAGAGGCTATATAATAAATTATAGAAGAATAAATAAAACAATAAATATTAATTCAATGAAAAGAATATGGTGTAAAAATATTTTTTTTAAATAATAATTATATTAAAAAGCGAGTTAAAAAAAAATATAGGTATAGGTATATATGTTAGTATTAATTTCTTTGGGGGTAACCCGCGTCAAAATCTGGTCCTCAGAAGGAACATGCGTCAACCGACGTTTCGCCTGAATCACAACGGGCATCTTCAGGGTGCCTTGTTAATACGATATGAACAGCCTCTCATAACGGAAATTTACTGAAAAAAATAATAATAGAAATGCGAACACGGAATACATGTCGCATCAATATTTTTACTATTTCCAAATTAAGCCAAACGCTTGTGCTATGAAAATAGGACTAACTTGCTAATCTGGAGTGAGATTCGAACCCGCGACCTTTGGATCACGAGGCGAGAGACCTAACCACAAGACCAACAAGCTTCTCTATTTATGCGCGTATATGTTATATTTCTGCATTAACCCTGCTATTAACAAAAATGCTAGTTAGGACCTTCTTGTAACTGTGCAAGGTAGCATTCCAAATATCTATTTCGGCGTATTCATTGCCTAAATGTTTTATTCTAGATATTGGCCAATTTGCTATGGTCGCAGTATAGTTACAGTAGTTTGGTTGTACTGTTCTAGTGTTCCTAGCAGGTAAATGACTGTTAATTGTTATAGGTCAGGGCTGTTAAAATAATTACGCAGAGTTTTAAAAAGGCATATTAAATCTAAAACGGTTCTTCTTTCACTCAACTTTAGTAAACGCATTAAACTTAACAGGGAATCATAATTTAAATGTTCTCTTGGAATATGTAACTTATAATTGACTGCTCTTAAACATTTGTTTAGTACTCTTTCTATTTTTTGAAAGTGCACATTATAGTATGGTGACCACACCGTCGAGTTGTATTCAAAATGACCTCTCACTAGTGATGTGTATAGAAGTTTTAATGTTTTAATATATATAATTTTAAAATAGTACCTTATGTTTTCCACTCTGCGTGTGAAATCCGCTAAAACACTTTATTCTCCTGGCCCTCTGAACTATAGTTTTAACCTTCAATTATATTTTTGCATGTCATCTAGTATATAAGTAATAGTGGATGATTTTTAAGCCAGTAAATTGTTTTGTAAATTACTTTTAATGTATAAAGCACCATTCAGTTGAGTTCTCACGAAAATGGCGCTATATGAATTATCCAAATATTATTTTTATTATTATTAAACATGATCTTCTGGAATATAATATAAAATCTCCCAGTTGCTTAGAAGATAACGAAAATTCAATTTATACACATTAAAGTAGCAATATTTTGATCTAGGCTTGAAAAGAAATAATGTGTGTAGTTGAAAATGTCGACTTTATTATTTTAAATTCGGCAGTGTTCAGCACAAAAATAAATCCACTCACCCCTGCCTTACGTACAATACATATTTGATGTTAAATTCCTTCATACTGTCACTATAAAAAATATGTGATTCACAACTGAAAAAAAACATGGATGGTGCAAACTAATAGCCAAATGCAGAGAAACGGATTATGTGACGTCATCCAGGAAAGAAGAACCTACAACGTCCATAGACGAGGAGAGCTGACCCCAATAGTCAACTACGACAGTGAGGTGGGATGAAGCCACGAAGAAAAAGATGCGATTTACAGATATTACCTCATCTGGTGTGTTTTTTAAACATTGTAACGTATACTGGGTCTAACAGAGCTTGTCGACAATACTTTACAGCTAGATTCCTGTCTAAATAAGTCGAAAATGTTCCAACATCAATGTTTTGATATTTATAGATCGATTTCTAAGTTTTTAAAATATTTTTAACATAAGCCCATCAACTTAAAATAAAATGAATCCACGCATACCGTACTTTATGATCCAAGCAATCCAATTTCTCCACCGTTTTCGCCACAACAGCTGCACAGGTAATTATTTTTCATTAATCTAAGTATGTAAATACGGTAATTATTGTGTTTCTTCTGGTCAGATGAAAGTGAGCGCACACGTCTGTCTGGATACGTGCCTAGCCGGCATATTTGTTTATTTGTTAAGACGAGAAAACACCACTTTAATTATCAGATACATGGACACGCGATTTTCTGGACACGATTGTGGGCTTTAAACGTACGCATTTTTACGTTTTTGGCTAATTGCAATTAACGCACTTAATCGTTAATTAAGAAATACCTTAGTTAAGTGCCTCAGACGTCTGTATCAATAATGTAACGTAGGTGCATATATTCAGTAGTGCAGTAATTAAAATTTATTTTATAACTGGTTAAGCTAGGATTTGTTGTTCATTGAAACATACATACATGAATACATACAACACTTGAATTAACTATTTAATCGATATAGATTTATTTATTTCTGTATATCGTACAGAAATACATTTTACATTATACAAAAAATCCAAAGAGTAGAACAGAAAAAAAAATTACTGAATTGACAAAATATTTTTTTAAAGTTTGTAATATATTATAGTTGTTTAAAGTTATAACAGTAATTTAGAAAAAAGAGGTGTGAAGTATATAACATAAAACATAATTGAGGTGTGATATATACAAGGTTAAATAAATAGGTATAATAATTTGTTTATGATGCATTATGAATTCAGGACGGCAGGGTGTAGTGCTTTTAGTAGCGAATCGTTATATTGCGCTAAACTGGAATTAAAAATATCAGAGATGTGCCTAACCTATGCAGTCTGGGTACAAGAGAGTTAAAATGCGAGTTGGTTCTAGTATTGTCGCAATAAAATAGTGTAGGTATTCGAGTAGCTCTTTCAGGCGCATGAAACATAAACAAACACAAAATATCAGGGGTGTCAAAATGCGAGTTAATAATTTTGTAGAGTAAAATCAAATCAGATACAACTCTGCTGCTGGATATTGGCAATAATCCAATAAAAAAAATTAATCTTGTATATTTGATAAGTATTTTCAATTGGGATGTGAAGTCGATAGTTGAATACTAAATTGCATATAAAATGACTCTCAACTAGTAGTCGGTGGTTGGATCCCCATTCCAGGAGACCAGAAAGTTATTCCTATTTTCATAACAAAATCTGAAAATAACATGAATATTTATGCGACACATATTCCATATTTGCATCTTTATTTAAAAAAAAACTCATCTTTGTCATGATCGTTTTGGGCGTAACATTTCCAAAATATAAAAATTCAATAAATTTCAAAAAAATAAAAAAAACGTAAAAAATCTTTTTGTACTCTCCAAGGGTGTATGGAAAGAGTTTCAACTCGTTTTATTAGTGAATATATAATATTTTTTAATGTTGTAGTAAGCATAGCGGAAAAACCGGTTAAAAGCTACAAAATGAAATAATTAAAAATAAAATTAATTCAGATAAAGGAAAATAACAAGTAAGATATATTATTGATGTCTCATAGAGACGAAATTATATTTTTTATGGAAAAGTAAGTATGGAAGTTTTTGGGCGTTCATAGGGCTTACGACCTACGGCTGGCTTAAGTTATCTCTTTGCACAATATAACATTTACCATTTCCACCCGTGATATAATACCACGTCTATCAAATTTCTCCGCCATTTCTCCGCAGGGGTAGGCAGAGAGAATTGAACGCCACACTCTTCTATCCTGGCACATCACTCTTGCTTCGGCCACATTCATACATCTTCTCATACAAGTTCTATAGTTGTTGAGGCTTAATAGGGCCATCCTGAAATACTTGTAGTATCTGATAGTTCCAGATCTTTCGTGGACGCCCTCTATTCCTGTTGCCTTCAGCACTCGCCTCATATATTTTCTTAACCATCCTTTCCTCGTTCATACGTTCCACCTGATCAAATCATCCCAGCACTCCTTTCTTTATTCTATCTACAACACTATAGCCAGCATTACTTTCACTTATAATTTCTTCATTCCTCACTTTATCTACCAAAAATTTTCCACACATGCGACTTAGTGACCGCATTTCCACCGCATTCAGTCTACTTTAATTCCTTTGCCAATTCCATGCTTCACTTCCATACATCAGGGTTGGCACTAGAACGCCATTATGTATCGCTAAAAACTACCGCCATCGCTACAAACGGAATAAAAATCTTGAAATACTAAAAAGCTATAGAAGTATGCAAGATTTGTTAAGAATTACCCTCTATTGTCTCTGTGATCCTTCAGAATCCCTCAAAGGGTTAAATTATATACGAAATAAAACTTGGATTAACGCGAGATAACCTATACTAACGTTATCAAAACTCACGAAAAATGTGCAGTATTAAAAAATGAGTACGTGATTTACGAGTTACGAAACTTTGCCTATGAACTTTTGTGACAAAGAACGTGCCCTCGTTTGAGAACTTAAAAAGGCAGTTAATATTAAAATGAGGTTGTGTGGAATTTCATGTGGAAATTGAGGTGTCCCATTGCGCAGCTGCGAATCAAATTAAACTCCACCATTTCGCGGATCAATGTAGCAGGTATTTTTCATACAAAAATGTAATATTAATCTAGTTCACACGAACTGACAGACTTTCATCGCCCCAACCGCGGGAGATGAATTATATATTAATCCGTGTGAAACTTCACCAAAATTGTTAAAGTGTTCCGTTTCCGTACTGCTCCAGCGTCTTGTAGGTCAAAAGCAAATATAACGAGCACTCAATTAGGGCCGTCAGATGATGAAGCAATTTCGAGCTATTCTGCCATGCGGCAAAGACTCAGACGATGGGCGAAGAGGGCTTAAAGTGACACAGGATTGATTTTCTTATTACATTTTGGTTGCGACGTAGCGAGAATGTCGCTTTAACATTCAGGCTTCAACATCATAACATAACAAGACTTGCTAGTGACCCATATACGACCGAAGCACTTATTAAAGGAATTTCCTATTTTAGATGATTGTCGAGAGGACTTGGTTAGAGGTCTACGTGTCTCCATAGTAAACGCTGACCTCAGGAATGCTTATAACTTGTAGTATTTCAGAGATTTTATTCGGGTGTGGGTCTCCCGCTGGGAAATTCTCAGGGGATCTCCAGCTGGAGTATGACTGCTGTGTACTAGTTTTTTATTTTTTCCACTAGGGATTTCCGTCGTTTCTAAATTTCCATAGACGTAACATATTTGGATCATTACCGTGGTTATATGTGCCGGCAGTGGATCTCCGTACTGGCGAATCCTATAATGTTTGTGCTTGTAATTTTATTTTATTATTTCCCTGAGGGGAGTGAATTACTCTAATGAATGAATGTCTCTAGGGTATTCTGTATTCATTTTAATTAATCTGGCTCCTAAGTTGTATGTCTACATGTTTATTCTTATTCCTATTATATGTTTTGTTATATGTCACATGTACTTTGTTCAATTTTTCTTTTGTATTTCTATCTTAATTATCATTTGTGTTTTGGTGCAGGTGTCGTGTGTTTTTATACTTTGTGCCCGGTTTCATATCTCTTTTGAACATTTTTGTTGGTCACGCAATGGACACCGTGGACTTTTTGCATTCATATGTTGTACTTACTTCAACTGTAGCATTACTTGTATATATGTAACTTGTAATTCCCACTAAATGGATAATAAGTATGTTCCAATTGGTATTTGTCCCTGCACCTCGGTGACAGAGAAGGGGTGTCGTGTGGACGCCTCCCCGTCCCGCTCGCATTCCCATGTGCGTCAGCGGGTCGGTGAGCATGGCCACTTGGCATTAAAAAAATGTCAAACGTGGATGGCGAAAGTGTAGCTCCGATATGGGAGCTATTGCTCATAGAAAGGCCCTGGGTAAGTGGTGGGTCCATGTTCCCTGTAGCTCTGTGCCGAGTGTGGGCCTTATGTTGGCACTACTCCCCCCGTCCACCAGAGGGAGTAGTCCCGCTACCCCCCATCTCTGCAGCCTGGATTCCTGCTCTCACTCTCTCACTCAGGATCCATATTTTGTGTCCATACATAGGGTGTTATAATATCAAAGCCTTCTTAAAGAGATATGAAACCGGGCACAATTGGCTTCGCCCGCCAGAGCGGATAAATTTCAAACTCTCTCTGATGGTGTACAAAAGTCTTCAAAGAAAAGCACCACAATATTTGATCGACCTCTGTATCTCAGACAATATCACTGGAAGACGGCTCACACTGCGGTCAGCTAAATCAGAGGCACTCTGCAGGCTGGTAGTATCAAGGAGACCTGGAGCGACCAAGTTTGAGGAACGTGCTTTCAGCTTCGCGGGCCCAGCTATGTGGAATCAACTGCTTCCAGTCCTACGATCTATGTAGAACCAGGAACACTTCAAGGAGAGCCTAAAAACTCATTTTTTCGGGATGTCGCACCTGTAAAGCGCCTTTGAAGCGTCTCTTACGCAAAAATGGCGTTATATAAATTAACATAAACATTACCTATGTCTGGCGGTCACTGACTCTTAGTCTGGTTAATGGTTTCCATCTGATTGGTATTTATCACCGGTCTCTATATACTTATATAGCGCACCGTAGATATGATCCTTTAATTACAATGATCTCGTGTGATTGTTTTATTAAATATGCGTAAAAGTTTATTGGTACAATTGAGACAAGAATATGGAGTACTAGCTTTATATCATCGGAATAAAAAGCGCTTGCTTTGATAATGCACTACGCATCGAAAACGTTTTAATTGTCAATTAAAGTTTTATAGCCTGAAGTAAGCAAAGTTTTATTTGTGTTATTAATTATTTTTTAAAAGTTAATAACGATTTTTTTTTAATATTTGGTTTTAAAAAATAATTTTTGTTATAACATTTAATAATTATTATCTGCTTCTCGGTCTACTTGTAAAAAAATCTTGTCTAGTCCTAACTCGAGACCAAGTTAGTCATATTTGCATCGTACACGCGTTTAGATGAGTTTAAAATTAAGGAGAATATTAATGTGACACGTTTACTCTATTCAAGTATTTCGTGTAATGATAAAAAATAGTTGTAAACTGTTAAAATATCATTATTAATATAATTAACAATGACATTAGTAGGCCATTATGTTATGCTTGTCTCTGACAAGATTAACACGCATGTGATCAATAGTGGTGATAGTTTAACAATACTATGGTTGGGGTGTATAGTGTTGTGAATATAGTAGTGTAGTGTTGGTCCTGACGAAAAGACGGGTACGTCTCGAAACCGGTAGACCTTAAATCTGGTAGTGGTTTTTACTAAGTTTACTAACATTCTGTTATTAAAATATCAAATAACCAATTAACGCTGATTTATCTGGACTAAATATTAGTGAACTTATTCCTTATATGCATCTATTTAAAAAAAAGAACCCTTTATAGATTGGTCTTATAATTCCTATTTTTAACATTCCTGGGATTTCATGCTGTGTCAAGATAGTATTTATAAGAGTATGTAATAAGGTATGGAATAACTAGCTGGGGTCTAACTTGCAAAAATAATATTAGAAAAATTCAAAATATTCAAAATTCGGCTATAAAATTAATAAATAAATAAAGTGCTACTAAAGATATACAGGAACTCTTCAAGAAACAAGGCTCTATGCCAATTAATGCTATCTTGTGGTACGAACTAATTACACGATATCATGATGATGGGACATATAAGCATAGATTGATTCATAAACATAGTACCAGATTTACGGTTAAAGAAGGACTAAGAATACCGAAGGTCATAAATAAATATGGACAAAGAACATTAAAATATGTCATACCAGAAATATTAAATAAAATCCCATGTCGTGTTAAAATGGGTATTAATAAAAAAGGGCAAAATACAGAATTAATGAATATGTTACTAAATAAAAGAGACTTATTTTGATTTTGGTAATATTTGTATTTTTTCTTGTATTGTTGTATTGTATTGTTGATTTGTATTTGAGTTTATAAGATCTATTGTAATTAATTAATATGAATGTATTTCTGGTAAATACAATTTATTTTGATTGTATTGATGCACCTACAGACAAATATCAATGTGATGTTTTGTGGGTCTGAGATGTAAAAAAAAAAAAAAATTAATAAAAAAAATTTTTTTTAAAAACTATTAATATCTTGGGCTTGGAAAAAATCACGACAAAGAATTAATGATCCCTTAAATAAACTATACACTATACACTGTACTAGTACACTAGTCCAAGGCACATTCTCCCGGTTAGCCTTATCACATCGCCTGGTTCAAACAACCCATTTCCTTATTGAAGAGACCAGGTTCCGTTGTATACATTTCCATTCCACGTGTTACCACGAACAACATCTTTACTCTCATTAGGACCATTACCCGGTTAATTTGTCCAGTTTCCTGACAAAATCTTACTCTGCGCCAAGGTGGACTTTAAATATACAGAGTTCGAGTAGTGCATAATTGCATGCAGATAAGGAAGAATGCACTGCGGGATGCATTCGTAACGGTGGAATTATAAGATAAATTAAAATTCTTTTCAAATAGTTGTTCGATCTTTGAATTATTATACCAATCATTATCAATATCGAAAACTATGATGAATATCATTGCATATTGAAATTTTACACAGGTTTTAAATACAAGGCTATATCAAAATATTTTAGGTTTATTTATTATATTTATTTTTTAAGGGAATTATTAATTATTGTAGTACAAACCGCCTAAAATATATTACCAAGGAAAAAATTGTTTTCCTTAACAGTATAACCTACCTTGATTTATTTATTTTATTTCAAATTTTCCACGCCCATATGGGCTTTTACATTATTCTTATTTTACATACACACTAAGGTATATAAAAATTAATATTATTATAAAAAAACTTATTTATGAAAATTTTATATTATGTAAGAACAGATAATAATTATAAGAAAGATTAAAAACATATTAAAGAAAATAAATATGCATGAAACAATAAATGACTGAGAGACCCTAATCAATATAATTTAGTCTCAACACGGTAATACTTTTGTCTTTAACCAATGAGCAGTAGGTACTATGAGCGATCGCAATATATATCAAGAAAATGCAAAACATGGGGCAATTTTTTCAAGCTCAAATAATCTTGTTTTTATTGACATACGCATAAACTGTGATCGCTCTTAGAACTGGTACTGTTACAAAAAAAAATCATTTTTTTAGACGTTTTTTTATAAAACCTTTTTTTCTATTTTTAAGTATAATATAGTATTTTACTTTTTAGTCTTCGTCGTATATTATTACTTTGTAATCATTTCTATTCTCACTTATCAGAAATAAAAAACCTACAATTTTATTTAAAAGTATGTATATTTGTAATTTAATAGTTTAGTAACATTTATTATTTACATTTATATAATACAATATACGATAAATATAATGAAATCTACTAATAAAGACACTCGATATTCGAATGTTAGTATAATAATTACCTATAAATTTTAAGCGTCACTTTTTAAATAATGCATAACGACGTATTGTCACCAATATTCGATAAAATAACATTTGTTTTTTAATAGTGAAACAGGCTTTGTAAAATTAATGAATGATTATTATATTGTCATCAGAAATACGTGTTTTTGCTAAATTTCAGCGCGATTATCGGCCAGGAAGTGGGTCGAATATTGATTTCTGTCAGCGAGATTTTATTTTCATACAACTTAACCTGCTTTTGTCACATATATTTAATATTTACCAAGAATTGTATCTATCGTAAATTATTTTTTCTAGAACGGAAATCTCGGGCAAAAGATGCTGCGTATGTTTTATTCATCTCGCGCTGTTAGATCTACGGTAATTGGCTGCGTGGAGAGCTTGAGAACCGATCTGTGTAAATATTACCTGTACAGGTTTGCAAAGGTATTCGTATTCACATAGCATTTATCTAGAATAATAAGCAAATATTGATTAGTAGTGTTATTATTAGTGCGCGCGTGGAGTGGGTAATGTTTCCAATTATCCACTGCGCTTTTACTTTTGCATAAATGCATACGCAAAGACCTATAAATGCATCCGTAATAAAAACAGGGTGCAACTGGGCTGGTCCACAGTACTTGACAAGTAGACTCATGCCTTAATTATGAGTCGGAAATGTTTTAACCTCAACGTCCCGACATTAATAGTTATGGAGACACGTTTAAATAAGTGCCTTCTGTAATTATTATTTATTTCAGTATGCGGCGCAGAAGTACCTTTTACGTAATAGGATATGCAAGAAATCCAAAGAGCAGAACAGCTAAAAATTACAGAATTGACGTAGTATATAGATGTTGTTTAAAGTTATAACAGTAATTTAGAAAAAGGAGGTATGAAGTATATAAGATAAAACATGATTTAGAAAAAAGAGATGTAAAGTATATACAAGGTTAAACAAATAAGTATAATAATTTGTTTGTGATTGCATTATGAATTCAGGACGGCAGGGTGTAGAGCTTTTAGTAGCGAATCTTTGTATTGTGCTAAACTAGAATTAAAAATATCAGATATATGTGCATAGGTGTTACCTAGGCTGTGCAATCTGGGTACAAGAGAGTTAAAATGTGAGCTGGTACTAGTGTTGTCACAATAAAATAGTGTAGGTATTCGTGTGTAGCTCTTTCAGGTGCACGAAATATTAAAAAAAAAAAGTATCAGAGGTGTAAAATGAGAGTTAATAATTTTGTAGAGTAAAATTAAATCAGATACAACTTTCCTGCTGGATTATGGCAATAAAATCCACTCAAGATTTATAATCTTGTGTAGTTGATATTTTTAATTACAAATTCATTCTCTGGAAGTTCATCAAAGTAACTTACAACGAGTATTGTAAGTTAATTTGGTTAAGGTAAAATAAATTAAAATACAGTTGTTACAGGATGTTAGTGAAATGCGATGTAAAAAGTATTTGTGGTTGTAAGGGGAAGATTGTTTAGACATTTAGATGTGGCTTAAGAGATTTCTGAATGGGAATTTTGATGTTCAAGTTCAGCGATGCTGAGGACGTCTGGTTGAGTGGAATAATGGCGTGATAAGGGCAGTAGCGGAATCTAATCATCTCTTTCAAATGAGATCATTTCGAATTAAATGTGTGCAACATCCAGCGTCCAGAGGCACTTAAAACAATTAGTTAGAGCCATAAAAAGTGATTTAAATAAAAAATAATGAATATACAAAAAAAATCGACACTATTTATGGGAACCATGGTGGTAGAGATTTCGGCCAATCGGGTGCAAGATACGCGCCTGCGTTGTAAGCCTCTTAAGTCTCATAAGCCACAGCGACATCCATTTTGTCGACAATCGTTGTGGCCTCAATAACTAGTGTGTCTGTAAAGCATTTAACCTGTTTAAATTGTTCCAATTAATCATAGCAGTGAGTTTTACATATATCCTTTATTGACCTTTACGTAACCATACACACTAAATACGGAAGAATTCTTCCGGTCAGGTGGGAATTCCTTTCCCCCTTTACATCTACCGTGTCGGGGATTTTTTCATCCACCGATGCGGTAAATCAATCACAACCAACACGCCAAAGAACACATATACAGGGTGTCCCATATCTCGACATCAAGTCGAAATCGGGTGATAAGCCAAATCATAATAGTTATCATAAAAATATTTAAAATCTAAATCATGTAACAGAATGTTAGTTAACTTAGTAAAAACCACTACCAGATTTAAGGTCTACCGGTTTGGAGATGTACCCGTCTCTTCGTCAGGACCAACACTACACTACTATATTCACAACACTATACACCCCAACCATGGTATTGTTAAACTTTCACAATACTATGGTTGGGGTGTGTAGTGTTGTGAATATAGTAGTGTAGTGTTGGTCCTAACGAAGAGACGGGTACATCTCGAAACCGGTAGACCTTAAATCTGGTAGTGGTTTTTACTAAGTTAACTAACACTCTGCTTTAATGTCTAACTATAAAGTTAATGCTTTAAATATTAATAATACTAAGTCATGTGTTTTGAAAATTATAAGCATTTTAAAAAAATCTACACCCTGTGGCGGTCTTTTCATTCATGTTGCTACAAATCTTTTTATTTATTTTTTATTATAATGTAATCCTGAATAATGCTTCTGTAAACTTTTGTCCAAATTTCAAAGCCAACCGTACCAGCTTGGAAGAAAATGTCACTTTTTGACCAAACCAAGTATTCAAAACCAATAATTTGCCCAGGTTTGACTGACTGTTTTTTTAATTTTTTTATATGTTTTTCTGATAACTATTATGACTTGGCATCCGATTTCGGCTTGACGTCGAGATACGGGACATACATATTCACAAATATTTTAAAATCACTTAATTTTGGCCCGCTGGTTACGAGCACTGGAAACAGTGGTTGGCGAATTCCAAGAAGCATTCCACCGGCTCGAATTGTTAAGAGCGAACAGGACAAGGTCGTCAAACAAGCAGCTAGAATTGTGATGGTTCACACCATTGTCTTTGACGGTCCGCAATAATGACAAGCGTGAGTTAAACGGCTTCTAAATGCACAGCTGGACGACAGATAGACAGCACGCTGCATGAACGTCTTAATCGCAACAAACTCACCTAAAGCGAGCTCCATCTGCGGCAGTGAACAGAATATTCTAAACATTTTTCGTCCACTTTTTCACCACCCAATTTTATATCTATAGAAAAGTATTTCCCAAACCAACACGTCTCGTCCGAATCGTGTCGTGTTTATTATAGATATCAATGTACTGTCTGCAATTTTTACTCATTTAACAAAGTTGAAGGATAACTTTAACGCAAACTTCGAAGAAGAGATGAAAAAGTTCAACTGGATAAACTGGATTTAAAATCCACTTCAAGCCATGTATTCACTAGGGGACAAATTGTCCCTCAACAGCACGCACGGTATAGAGTCTACGTGACGTTGCAATATCGTGCACTGTTCCACGACGTCGCGCACAACATAGCGCGGCATTTCTACGTGCCGTGGCAACGTTGCCATGCGCACGTTACCCGAGCGAGCTCATTGCAACATTACGCGGAGCGTCAGTACCACGTGGTATGTTTACAAGTGAATACGCATGCGCTGTATCTGTCAAGATGACAATGTGGGGAAATGAAATAGTTCTCGATCTCATCGAGCTGTATCGATCGAAAATAAAAAGTAAAACCTCGTTAATTTGAAATTGCGACCCAAAAAACATTTCGAATTGCGCGGAACCCTGTTTTTTCGCCAAATGAGACACCGCAGCTGTCATCATAACCTCATCGGGTGACATTTCCGCGACAAGATATGCGAGTCCCGGTGTGTACACGTCAAATAACCGCGTCATTGTCCCCGAAACATGAGCGTAGATGTTGATGCGACATACCGAGCGGAATGTTTCGCGATTTGTCCCCTAGTGAATACATGGCTTCAAAACAACATACCAACTGAAATGTTAACAAAAGCAAGTGAAGAGCTTATTGATTTATCAGAAGATACGTCGCTGAAAAATACTTTCAATCGCAAGCAATTAGCAAAATTCTGGCTTTCAGTTGCTGACACTTATCCCTGCTTGTTTGACGAAGCGATGAAAGTCCTCCTCCCCTTCACTACCTCATGTGAAGTGGGATTTTCTGCCATGCCTTCTATTGAGACTAAATACAGAAAGAAATTGAATGTATCGAACTCACTGTGACTAAAATTGAAGTCAACGCTAATGCTGTTATGACAAAAAATTCATCCTTCACATTAAAACATTTTTCGTAATTAAAAATTTCGATTATATTTGGAGATTTTTCTTTATTTATTAATTGAACAGTCTCTTTCGTGTGGTTACAATATGAATTGGGAAAATGTGAGGCAGGAGGTGGGTCCCGAAAATTTAATTTTTTTTTGGTGGGTCCTGGTCCTGTCAACTTTGGGAACCACTGCTCTATAGATATAAAATTGGGGGTGTATGTACTTATTTGCGTTAGAAGTCATACTTCTTTGGCTTCTTTTTCTTCTTCTATAGATTATTTTAAAACACATTTAGATATTATTTACGTGTAGAAATATTACAAATAGTACATAATATTCGAGTTTGTTTCAAGCTAAATACATCGAAATTTATTTTAACTAACGTCAATTTTATTTTTTCAGCTAGAAAGTGTATTTTTGAAGTTTAATTTCTAGATCAGAATATTCGTATGGTTGTAATGTGTTAAACTGGTGTTCATACACGGCGACGTATCATCTATATTATGATTTCTTGATCGCTTGCGTGTTTTTGCCATTACCCGTTTCAAAAAGATCAAAAACCAGATAACCGCATGAAAATAAAAAAAGGTACATATAGTCGCGCAATGGCCACTATAGTCCATGCAGCGGTATAGACAATAACAGCGCAGCGGCCACTTACTGCCGCCCGTAGGGCCTAGCAGAAAGCAATCGGCAATAGCCAATCGCTTGCTGCTAGGCCTATTACTAGTCGCTTTAAAGGCGTAAAGTACTATTTGAATTACGAGGGCAAAATACTTTCACCTTTCAGAATGCATATTTTGGAAAGGTGATGTCGATCTTACACTCGGAATGCGATAATCTCTCTTATTACATGCACAAATACTGTCTTATTTTATGTACCTCAATTGGGTCCTTGATATTAATGATGATATCAATATGTTATTATACAAAATGTGTTAAAGATTTCTATGAACTGAATGAAAATAAAAATATAATTGTTATAAATTAACTTTGTTTAAACCACTTATTTATTGAAAAAAAAATCAACATGTTTCGAAGCCAATGGCTTCTTCGTCAGGAAAACAAAACTAATATTTAAAAATCAAAGTATAGATCAAAATATTAAAAAGTTATGTATGGAAAATGATAATATAAAGTACCTAATTAACATGAAAATAAATTGAAAAGATAACTATTTGCAAAAAGGACCTGATTATTTATAATATTCAATTTACTATTTACACTCTTTCTTATTTCCAAAATTTCAATACCTAGATATGAAAATATAAATACCTAGATCTTAATTATGTGAAAAAATGTCCGAAGACAAAACTTTTGTAAATTCTAAATTGTTGACATAAGCCATTCAATTTATTAATAAAAAAAACAAGGTACCAAATTATGGATTAGAGATTCTATCAACAAGTGGCTTTTATGCATTTTTTTTGGTCACAAGACCAGCAGAAGAACTGGAAAAGTTGGTCGTTTTTTCAACACACTCCGTGGCGACGAAGAGGCTTGCGATCCATCACTCACGATCGCTGGGAGCGCGCTAAACGGGATCTTGAATATTAATGGGCAGCTGATTGTTTCTGCATCGGCGTTGCTCACCCCTTGGGGATACGGAGGATTGGACCATGATTTGTTCTAGTTAAACATTTACTTTGTGTGCTTTATTTAATGAGGGCAACCCTTATTATGTTATCGTTTAAAGAAAACTCGCGACGCCTGTGGGGCAAGTATATTTCAAACACCAAAGGCAATCATAACACTTACCGTGGGAAACCATGAATTTTTTCATTATTTTCCTCTCCTCCATGCCATTATCGACTTATAGTGTCCATGAACGAGTTTGTGTATTTGGGAAGTATGCTTAGTAGAGACGGCAAGGCGGAGAATGATATCGAAAGGAGAGTAACTGCGGGAAACAAAGTTAATGGTGCACTAAATGCAATTATGGCCAATAAGAATCTGTCAAAGGAAGCAAGACTAGCGATACATAATGGCGTTCTAGTGCCAACCCTTATGTATGGAAGTGAAGCCTGGAACTGGCTAAAGTGGAATGAAAGTAGACTGAATGCGGTGGAAATGCGGTCACTACGACGCTTGTGTGTAAAATCTTTGGTCGATAGAGTGAGGAATGAACAAATTAGAAGTGAATGCAATGCTGGCTGTAGCGTGGTAGATAGAATAAAGAAAGGAGTGCTGAGATGCTTTGGTCATGTGGAACGTATGAACGAGGAAAGGATGGTTAAGAAAATATATGAGGCGAATGTTGAAGGCAACAGGAATAGAGGGCGTCCGCGAAAGACCTGGCACGATCAGGTACTACAAGTATTTGAGGATGGCCCTGTTAAAAGCCGCACGTTACGTCTAAGATATTGAGCTTCAATATGCGGAGTTGGGTTTATTACCGATAAGGTGAAATATTTACAAAATTATCTCTATGAATGTACATATCGACGTTCCCTACGTAAACTAAGCGTCTAAAAAAATATATTTTTAGCTTTACATATAAAATGAGCGTATTTGTTCGTTTTGACTCAGTTTTTTTTTCTGAAAAATTTTTGTTACAAAAATGTCAAAAATACATTGATTGGTATTCTGTAATACGTTAATGCTCAAAAATAGAAAAAAAGGTCTGTTACAGTCAGATTCTTCAACAAAAGATCACTTTCTTTATTTGCGAAAATTGTTTTTTATCAGTATTTTTAGATATAGAAATCAGCATTTTTAATACTGTAATGTTAACAAATAATCGTCCAAAGAAACACAAAATGAAACTAAAAAATTTGATAAATGTATAGTCACCGCATTTTATTATTAAAATATGTGAAAAAGTACGAATATGTGATTGGATTGCACAAATGATAGCTAGATGGCAGCACTTGCATTTGCATGGAGTTGGTAAGTTGTTAATTTAGAAACAAATTAATTAATGAACTAGATGTGCCTGCAGCTTGCATGGAATTCGGTTTGGCTGTAAGAGTATCAGTGAAAAATCAATATAATTTGCGACTCAATTAAAATTGTTAACATAAATAAAAATAACAACATTAATTAAGAATATGACATATTGTTACTGAACATTAAAAATTTGGCAACTTTATCAAAAAATATATGAGTGCGTACTTTACTATGCTAATGTTTAAAAAAAACTATATATATATAATGGTACCTTACACGTCCATGACTTTTGTGAATGCAAATGGACTTATATGCAATGATTTGTATTCATTATTGCGTTCTACTCAATAGTACAGTTGCCCAAGATTCCGTTGAGTCTTCTGCATAACACGGTCAAATATTTTGCGATCATTTGTATAACCATATCAAAGTTCAATGCACTTTATACGTATAAAAAATCCTAATTATTCTCGATTCGTCTGACAAGTTGTAACCGCTTTACAAAACTATTTAAATGGTTGTTAATGTTCAAGATTTTTTATTATACTAAAACATGAATGTAATCTATTGGATTGCATCATTTTTTTACAGTAAAGAAGACGCCACAACAATATTATTACTATTTTTAAACTAAGCTAAGCGCCTGTGCTGTGAAAATAAGACTAACTCGAACTACTTACCACCACAGTAATAGGCGAGCATTATGATCATAACACCAACGAGCTATATTATGACGGCAAAGCATTTTATTAAATTCACCAAAAGTAAATGTAATATTTTTCTTTACCGTCAAAATGTAGCCGGTAAAAATAAACTAAAAATGTAATAATCTAGTATTTTATAAGTCGTTGCAGTAGATACTAATTTATTACAACTTGTTGAATAAGATTGTAAAAAAGAGTTGTTTGATTGCCATAGCAACAACATCGGTAAAAACAATGTCACTAGGATCTGATAGGATTTCAATAACCAGTTGCGTCAGGCTATGGATGGGGTGGATGTGTTTAGCAATTTAAACAACTTTAAAAAAAAACGATACTGGTTTTAAACTTTACAGAACTTTTGTTCTGAAAAAAATTCCAACTCCACAATAAGAATGTGGTCTTGAATATAAATATACTGTATTTTGAAAAATACATATTTGTGAAAAATTTTATATTCAAATACTTAGGCATAATTTATTTACTAATCCATACATAAACAATAAACTCGCATAAGTTAGGAAATGTGTAATGATAAGCGCAAAAATTGAATGTTATTTTTTTCAATACGATTCAGTAATCCAAAAAATATTGAATGGTGAATAATCTCCTCCCATTAGCCGCTCCAAGTGCATCCAGAAACTTGGTTTAGTGTTTATGACATTTTTTATCGTTCAATATGCTTTCATTATCTATGTATATTTTTCTAATGTACATTTCTTTTTAATTTGAGTACATACTGGAGATATATATCTCTGCAATTAAAATCATTAAAAGCATATAACTGCCACATAAAAATTTATCACGTACATACGAAATTCTAGAATGACCAAAAATGACCAGTCTCAATATTTTTGCAGAGGGATCGATACTTTTTTTCGTATTTTATCACTTTCGTGGAGTCCCTTCGAGAGTGGTTAGATACTCGATAAATAAGTTACCAACAGTAGGGCAAGCACGAAACTCCCAGCAAACATTCCTCTTCACGCCGGCCCAGTTCACGACTCAGAAGAACGTGAGGTTATTAGATACACAATTTGTTTTTTATTTCGGAATCATTGTGAATGGACTTTTTAAATTTTCTATTCATTTATTGGAAGTATTCATCTGTGAGATTACAAATTATTCATGAAGAGAAAATTTATTATATTATATGTGAATATAATTATTTAATAAATTTCTTTCTAAAATTAATGATTGTCTTAATGCTTTATGGGTTTGTTCCTTTTACTTTCAAACATACAGATTACAAGTGTGGCTATCGTAAACCCGGAAGATTATTGATAGCCATGATTAGATAACATTTTAGTGACAATTTGGGCAATAACATGCAATATTTCAGAATAAACTATCAATGGTTGAAAAGTCAGAATCGTTATATACTTTTTTTTAACAAACAGACCGTCATTTGGTCATTAATGTCCCTAATAGATGGTCCTAGAGTGATAATTAATGATCAAAAATAAATTAAATAATAATAAAAAATGTCTTAAAGATAAATAAATTATAAATAATGTTGAGTATAATATAAATATTAGGTATCTCAAATCGATATAATATTAATTAACAAGTAAGTCTTTGAAAATATAAAATTACTGCATAGACATAGAGTGTATGAGTTCCAAGGTCAATGTAGGCTGATCACGTAACACGCGACAGTACTTGGCATAATGGAATGTTGCTAATTAAGCTAAAATCAATCATTTATTACATATTGAAGATGAAGAATTCTTACATAAAATGTAAGAACACATTTGAAAGAACGTGATATTCATATTTATATGTGACGCTTTGAACTTCTCTAAATAATCATGTAATTTACGTTTTACTAACAAATCTGAATTTTATATATTTTATTTTACTGTTAAACATTATTACCTGGTATTTAAAAAAATATATTTTACACATTTTTACACATGTATTACCTGCTGTATGCCGAAATTCCCTGAACCCAACTGTAATATCCTTATCCTTGTTATAAATATCTAAACCTTGTTACCTACTATAAACCTACAGAAAATATTTCAGGTTTTTAATACTAAAGGTAAGTCTGGCAGTCGCTGGCTCCTTCTCTATAAGTGTGATATTATAAGAACATTAAAAATCTGTGTCGAGACAAGCGTATTTTACAATTTACTAGTGATGGTCAGACCGTTATTTTGACTGGTTATCCGTGGAACTGTTATTTCAGATTTATATCTGAGTTTATAGATGTTTCTCAACTGAGATATATCTGTCATCTAGTACCGATGGTTATCCGTGGAATTGTAAAAAAACAGTTAGCAATCATGGGTACAACCAGATAGAAATTTAAAATAACGTTTATTATGTAACCGCTTGAAATACAAAATAATGAAATACAAAATAAATAACAAAGATACAAGTAATTAATATTATTAAGAAAACAAAAAATAATATGTTGCAAGCAAATCGACTGTCAAATTTCAATGAATATTTGGTTGGATAAATGAACCAATAAGTCTACATTATTTTTTCAAATAGACCGTTAACAGGTCATTAATGACCCTAATAGCTGGTGCTAGAGTGACATTAAAGTACAAAGTATGAATATTTTGTCAACATTTGAATATGATATAGTTGCACAACACACTTTTAATTAATAATGAATGATGTTATTAATGATAATAATATTTGATAATCTATTTTTTTAAATGTATATTTTTTATTGTCGGAATAGTAAAATTTGGATATGCTGCCCAATATTTTGTTAAAGAATCGAGGATCAAAGTAGATATCTAAAAGTTCTACCTATAAGTTATTTTTGTTTTGGGTTAGAATCTTGCTTAAAGTACCTCATAACGTTTTAGCTTTCTTTGAAGTGATATTTTTGCGTAAGATAGAATAGTATTAGCATAAATTTGTCAAATATGTATAATAAGTTGCAACTATATTACTGATAGGATAAGCGCGCAGTACGCACGAAAGTGTAAAGCTAATATGTAGCTATATTAAGGCGCTGGTAAACGTATGAGAGAGTTAGGTGTGAGATATTCGAAAATATTTTTCTCCATCACTTTTAAAAGCTCCATAAATTTTAATGATTCTTCGCAATTATCTCTCCATGGCGTGAATCGAGATCATATTTTTCTGCTTAATATTCAGATGATAATATAATGATGACATGCTAGAGCCACCGCACTGCAGACAGGCTTGAGAAAATACAAATTTACGATAATTAATCTAACATAAGAATGGATAATTTTATATAGAATCAATAAGATTACAAGAAAGTAGATTAAAACAGTTAGCGATGCGCTAATTCAAATGAATTCATTCAGCAGTTAGATTAGAAGAGAATGAGTCAGTTAAAAGATTATTTTAATTTAAACTAAATTGAACTTTGTAATGCACTCACGTTGAGTTAAATATGAACACTACCATAGTTTCGTGAGAAGCAGTCCCTCTCATCATCTGATGATAAGAGAAAGACTGCTCTTCTCGAAACTATAGTAGTGTTAAATTTAACTTAACGTTTGCATTAGAAAGTTAAATTTAGTTTAAATCAAAATAATCATTGAGCACAAAGTAAATGCCACATCAATTAATAATATTATAGTTAAAATATGTATTTAACATAACCTTACCATAGCCATGCAGTACAATCTACGAGCCAATTAAATCTACAACATTTCCGTAGTATAAAATTAAAATTTTAACTAATTTTTAAAAATATATTAGATCTTATAAAAATTATGAGTGGAAAATCAATTTTATACAGCGAAACTTACTAAAAGTAGTTAGTTTATATTTCAATTCGATGTAAAATGCAAATAAAAATATGTAATTCCCTCATAGTCTAGACTTTAGACGGCATAACACTGGCTTCTCATACTCTGAGGGTTCCGGGTTCGATTGCCGATGAAGTCAAATCTATGTGATTTACTCAACCAGGGTATTTTTGTGATGGTTTCGCTTCAGTAATAGGGCCGCAAGGCCTGGTGAAAAATCAGTAAGTTGAATCATCATCATCAAAAAAAACCTTTGTAGTAAGACAGAAAGAGATTACACATTAATTTCACGATCTTAAGAATAACAAAAATATGAAAAAATAAATGGAAATGCTCAATTTTCTTGACAAACAATTTCTTAACAATTTACGGGTACAACATTGCTACAAAATATTAATTTAATTACTTTCCGTATACCTGTCTACAATACGAACTAGTTTCACTCAAGTCCACGTATATTTAACATCACGTCCCTTAACACCTCACCCTTACTGTGACTATTCCCATTAACTATCGAAAAAATGACTCTCCCTTCCTTCTTCTCGAATAAATCGACAACATGCTGTAATTAGATGAATTAGTTAATTAATTACTCCCGTTAACTGCTCCTCTCGAAACTATAGTAGTGACTATTAATTTGACGTGTGTGTAGTACCAACATTACTTAATTTATTGAAAATTTTAATAATATTAAACTACCTTTGTTGGAAGCCTTAATAATCGACGAACCTGCCTGAGAAGACGAATGAAAAAAATGTTCTATCCTCTTTACCAATCGCTGAAGAGAAACGGCCTGATGATTGAGTTAGATTAAGTCATAATTGTTACTGTTTTACGTGGAGTGGCCATTTCACAGCATCTGGTTAAGTTTTGAATTGCGTTACTTAAAATTTTAAATAAATATTAAATTACCGGATCAATATTTAATTACCGGTTTATTAATTTATCTCATATATCATAAAAAGTTATTAAAATATAAAGTAGATCATTCGAATATGATACGTGAACTTATCGAAAAACGGGATTCTTAGTTTGCATAATTTATAAATTTATGATTTACATTATGACTCAAGTACAGGTCTGCGTATTTCACAGATGTTATTGATTCAATATTGTACAAAATCCATTATTGTACAAGATTGTACAAAATCCATAAATGATACATCAACATTTTTTATCGTGTACAAAATCCTGTTACTAAATGATACATCAAATATTTCACCCCGTGAACAGTATAAAGAAACTAACTGTTACTTGACTTATTTAACAAGGCTTAATCCACAATAATATTATAAGACTTAGGCCCGAATTCAGAGTCAATACTTTGATAATTTAAAGGTTAAGGTACGCCTTAAAAGTGATATTTTTTACTGAAAATTATGCTTTTGAGCCGTACCTTAACCTTGACTTTTGAATAATCTAATTATTGGCTCTGAATTAAGTATTAAATAAAAGTACGTCCTCTTTAACTTAGACAAAATCAAATATGAATGTGAAACATTCAATTTCTTACGTACGTTAAATACAGATTAGTATAACCTAGTCTGATATCTGAATAAATTCGAAAATGAAAATGAAGAAATATTTACAAAATTCATTAAGTTATGAAGATAATTGAAAATGAATGACTATTATTCAATATATATCCTTTATCATCGATTAGAATTCCTGTCATTCAATTCTGCATACAAAATACAATCGCAAACGAAAAACAGATCGCTTCGTGCATAACTTGTTCACGCAAATTTTAAGATAAAAGTTTTAACCATGGCAAAAATTTTCTGTTAAAGTACACTTCAATTGTCCGATTAATGGAGCGAGAAATATTTCAATTAAATTTATAACACGAAAATAACAATCTTCATTTAATTCAATGTTATAGTATTCAAAACAAAATAATTGTATTATCTAGGTATAAAATATTAATAATAGAAACAATCAACATTTTCCATATAGGCTGGAAATTTTTTATACAAAGATAAAATATTGTGTAGTGTACTTTTATCGCACAGAAAGACCGATTGTAATTTTTTATTAGAGATGCGAATAATATAAATATTCTTACTATTTTCAAAATAACCTAAACTCTTATGCTATGAAAATAGAACTAACTTGCAAGAATGGGTCTCGAACCACCGAACACCAGATCGCAAGGCGAGCATAATTATTAGTAATTATTGCCGGTTTCATTGAATTTTCTTTCATTCTTATTCATTTATATTTGTAAATAAAATAGACTTAAATGTCAAGCTACCAAATATTTATTTGAGTGAATTTTTTATTATGCTTATAAAAATATTTTTCTGTATTGAATATATTTTATATAATTCTTTTAATGCCATTCACAGCTTGGAAAATAATTCATAACAGCGCTTGTTTCTAATATATGTACATTTATAAAATATTTTTTGTTAAGTATAAAAAGGTTCAACGTGCGAACGATAAAAATCTGTAATTACCTTCACGATGCAAGGTTAAATATGAATAAATTCAAAGTATTTACGTTCATATACGTTATTACAAATATAATAATAAAATATTATTAATGCGTAAATATTTCGAAGTACTCTCATATAAGAATACAGTTAAATTAATTTTATTTTATGAAACACAATATTCGTTATTTTAAAAGCATTCTTACATCTTTATCTTCTTATTTAGGTAATATCAGTTTTTAGGAGAGCATATGAAAAATAAAAAATAAAACTTTTTCATTAAAATGCATAAATTATAAGATTATCTTCAGTATCATAAATTACGTTAAAAATGTATTATTTAAATGATCATGGAGTTTTCTCTAACTTACGTCAAAACATTTCCATTCAAATTTAAAATATTTATAGAATTGCGAATCGTGAGAACGTAATTTTCAAAATTAGGTTGCAACCATTTATTATAGCTTTATTTATTCCCTTTATATAAAAAACTTTCCACTCATTTTTTCATCATGTTGTATATATAAATTATTTAAAGAAAAATCAAAAATTTTCTGTCTATATTAATTTTTATGCTTATTAAATTTTGATGTGTGTAGAAATATTTAAAAATCATCACACCCTCATAGATTTTTTTTTTAAATTTATATAATCAATCTTTTTTATATGTATTTTCATAAATACTATAAAATATTAGATAGAGCCTTGTTAGGGTCTTATTAAAAATAATATAATAATTGCTTACCTTTCAGTAGATTTGTTTCACTTAACAGGACCTCAAGAACATAACAAATTTATTTGCATCCACACTTTTTTTTAATAAATATTATTAATTAAACAAAATTTATCAAAAATTCACCAATATTCACAAAAAATATTTTAAGCATCAACGCGTGGACAAGAAGAAAACTTTTCCTCCAATACCGAATCCGTATCGCGTTCGAATTTCCCGCGGTCGATTCGGATACTTTCCGGCTGAAACCTTGGAGAGGTGCTTCTGCTTTCGTGATCGACTGAGAAATGTTAATCTTCAGTCAACGGTAGCGGTGTTTATACTTTCATGCTGCGGCGGGCGGGCTCAGTTATATATGCAACGGTAAAAGTAACCGGGTACTCGAAGAAAGGTGTCGAGAGCTAGAGCCCCGTCATTCCGCCTGAAGCAAACAGTAATGCCCTTGTCATAAAAGACAGAGCTTCCCCTTCTGTATCAATGCACAATCAAGTGGGTAATATGCATTGTCTTGAACGTGCAAGTAATTTTGTGCAGTTAAATGTAAAGTTGGATTAATTTTCTTTAAATGAATTTATGAGCAAGAAAGGTTCATAAAAAAACTAGTATGAACGTTTAGTGCACACTTCAAACAATACATTTTTACAACCCATTTAGATCTCATCAAAATTTATGGGTTTAAATTATCACAACAAATGTAGTGAGCAAAAAAGTAATTGAAAACAGTACGAGAAATATTTCATATCCAGATTTGTTCGTAGTAAGCCAAAATAAAATAATATTATTCTTGGATTTCAGGTAACTGATTGAACTTTGGACACTAGTTGTCAAAGGCTGTTCTTTTCAGACATCATAATATTTTTATAGTGCGTGTGTACGGAAAAAGAGAGACCAACACACTTTTGAGATATTGCTGCACTAACGCACGCAAAAGATTTCCTGGGTCGATCTCACATGAAGAGGTAAAAACTAACCCTTAACTAAGTTTTTATTATACTCCCTTTCTCATTGAATCAATTTTCGTGCCTAAACACGCATCGGGCTCATTACTCATTTGTATTGATTCTGATTTGAAAAAAACATTAAAATTTCGAAAAATCCAAAATTGTACTATAATTATTCATTTTAAAAAAAAAAAAACTGTTAGATCATTTTTATCGTTGCTACGAATCTGCCTGCAAAGTTTCAGCTCGATTGAATTACGGGAAAAGGGTTAAAAATCGATCCAAAGTTTTTCCGGCAGACGACAAACCGCAGACGCTACGAGTTAAAAGAAAGGGAGTAATAAAGAGAAGTCAGCAGAAGTGTAGCAAAAAAGAGATTAAGAGTTACAGTGACCAAAATACAGGTGGTCTTATTCATCTAGCGTAAGATTCTGCATATTATAATTGGTCGTCAATTTCTACAGAAGACGACACGTAAAAGGGAAATTGAATTAGCAGTGACAATCGTTAAAATTTATTGATTTACGTGTATTTATTGAGAAACATTGATGGCTACTACCCTCGGCGTTAATTGAGTTTGTGGGCATGTCTCATAAAATAATTTTTATACACAGATTTAAATTAAAAGTACAGTGAAATAATTTTTTAGTTAAAATTCAAATATTTACAAATAATATTAAATAAATAAATAATAAAGCATTATAAATAAATATAACTTTTATTTAAAAAAAATAATAATGCTTCAACAGGCCAAGAGGCCCAGTTACTGAAGTAACTTTTGAGTAATTCTATCTAAAAATCTATAGGTAGACTTTTGAGTTATTCTATCTAAAAATCTATAGGTCAAATTTATTGTGATCTCACCGGAAATCGAACCCGGAAGCTTTGGTGCTGGAAACCAGTATCATGCCCACTGCGACATTAGGGCCGCATTTAATACACAAAATCACTGGTACAAACTTAAACCGGAACACTCTTCCATAATTCACACTGCCTTGAATATTTCACCCGTCTGTAGAACATTCTATCGATTGTCTATTCGCCCTTTTCGCTAATCTTTAGTTTTTGCTATCCATCTAATTCGACTGCGTCTCTAGTTTATATAAAACCATCGATTTCTCAAATCTTTAAGTATATTTCCGTGAACTCTAGGTACTTCTGGGTATTTCCAATTTATTCTAAAATGTCCAGAGTGTTGTGAAATCTTCAATAATGCGCGGTTTCACGTCGCTTTGGATCTCACGAAAATACCTATTTTGATACAAAAGTGAATATATTAAATGTGGTCGCACAATGTCTTCAAAATCTACGTGCGATAGAGTAAACAAATTGTGGTGTTTATGTGTGCTCGCCACCCGAGGCGCGAAGATGGTGGGGGGGGGGCGAGCACATAAAAACGGGAACACTCGGGCGCACCGCTCTCTTTGACTTCCCGGTTCCCGCTTACTATAAGTCAGGGCTAGCTACATTCGGTCGGCAAAATCTTTCTGTAAAATAAACCTGGACTAAAACACTTGTCCGCATTTTTACTCCACCTGAAAACCATCACTGTATTCCCAGGCGAGAATACACCACACAAATGTTCCTCTGTTTATAGTGTAGTCAATAATGTGCATGTGGAATGTGGTGGATGATAAGAGGGTGGTAAGGAAAACATGTTGTGTGTGTTCGAAGCACTGGCCAGTAGGATTATATCTTTTAAAGAACCTCTCCGAAATACAAAGTACTATTAGTAAAACTAAATCTTTGAAATGGCTCCGTTAGGAACTTAAAACATCGAACATGGAGCATGAGGACGTGAAAGAGACAGAAGTGGTATTCCAGAACCCCTGCGGGAATTGCGTGGTGGTAAGTTACGAAGATAATTCTCATACAAATGTGTATAGGTACATGTAAAGGCAGGATAATAGGGAGATGTTGATATTTTTATTTTTTAGCGAACAGTCCATCAATAGGTCATTATTGACCCTAATAGATGGTTCTAGAGTGACATTACAGTACAAAGTGTAAATATTTTATGAATATTTTGAATATGATATAATTACACAAATACATTTTTTATGATAAATTAATAATGAATAATGACTTGGTGACAAAATAAATTGGAAATAATATGTTACATGGACAAGATACTCATCAAAATTGATTTAGCCAAGAAAATTAAATGGCCATAGGGAAGCCCCTAAACCCACTAGACTAATGAAATCATTATATTTTGCGGAAATACGTGAAAGCTAATAATATTGTGACAGTGATATAGTAGATGTGCGGGGAGGCCCTAATCCAACCGACAGCAATGTTATGTCTATAATAACCTTCAAACATGGCTAAATTCCATTATGAAATTACCGGAGAATATTTTTAAGTGCCCGTTATTTCGGTAAATATTTTTAAATTTATAATATATTCGCAGAAAGCAGGATCGTTGAGTGTTTCGATGTATGGTTCGATTACCCAAAATTTCATGAAAATTTCTTTGGAGTTATAGAATGAGCGCAAGTGTGTTGAGGATCCGAGTGGATAAAAATCACCAGTCAATCTTACCGTATTTATTGATTTTTATTTATTCCTTGTTGGATATTCTGTCTTCCGACAAATACTTTTTAGTACCTCTGATGTTTCATGAAGTCCAGTAACACTATAGAATTGTCTCTTTCAACATTTCACTAATTATTAAAATAGTGATATATCTACTTACTTGTGGGTTTAGTGATTTTTATATTTTATTTTTCTTGACTATTATTTATGTCTTATATTTTTTGCTTATAATTTATTTTATTACTCTATTGTGTATTATTTTGAAATGAGTAAACAAATAGTGAATAATAAACCACACAAATCAAATTTATTATAGCTATAATATGTTAATCATATATTAAATAGTTTGATAAATAAATAGATGTGATAACGCTTTTACCCTTGTTCAAAGTTATAAGATTAAAATGTATATGTTTTCTTATTTTACATACATAAACATGGTACTGTACGTTGATTTTTTTGCTTACGTTGAATTCTTTGTAAATGTCATAACACTATCGAAATATCAAGAACGGCTTATAACAATCAAGGATAATCTATAACCTTCAGGAAACATCTATAAACGTCCAGAAATACGTAGAAAGCCTAGAAGCGACGAGAATGTTATCCTGAACACAAAAAAATTTAGGAGGTTCGTTAATCCAGTTTGTGGATATGAATACGGATTTGAACCGCGGCGCGGGTTCAGAGTTGTCGCGTTGACGAAGAATCGAATTGATAAATAAAGCGAATAATCTAGCAAAGCACCTGATTGACGATATAAATAAATCGAAGCGATTAAAACGTGCGAAACTTAATGGAATGTTCTAATAAATGTTAAACAGTGCTACCCATCGATGATAAAGTGTTCATTTAAGAGTAAGACAGCGAAAAAGTTTTATTTAAAGAAAAGCCTTAAGTTTTTTTTCGTTTTAAGTGAATTCGTACATTAAATAGTTAATAATTCATTATATAATAAATTGCTAATTAATTTCCAGAGTTTTCATTCATCAAACGTGACAATATAAATTTTAGTGTTTTTATTTTTGTCTACCGTTCACGTAAAATAACGTTGTATTTAAAATAATAAATCGTGTTCATGTAGAATAAATATATCAATATGTGACAATATATTATTTTCATTATAATGCCATCATATTCACTTTTCGATACCTTCATAACACCGAAAAATTACCGGTATCAAATTCAAAGTTTTCATTTTCCGGTCAATTTGCATGCCCTGGCTATGTCCTCTGCTGACTGATGGTCTTCCAAGAATCTCCACTTTTTGCCCGAAGTTATTCGCTGCCACATATTTCTGTAGAGTTTGATGACTCTATCAGTCCAGTCCAGTGGGTTTTAGTAAGGATTTTCGGTCTCTTGATTCCCCTTGGGATAACCCGAATTGCATTCTGACTTCTAACAGGATAATAAGATTATTTAATATTGGTTCAATACCTGTGGTATACAAAAAGAAAACTGTTCTCGTTAACGACAGCGTGATTACCAATAACATACACCACACAATGGCAAAGTAATATTTTTAAACATAACACAATAAATAACAAACATAATATGTGCGTATTACCAAAATATGAATTTGGAAATCACGGGTTATATCTCAAGATTTTTTCTTCTAATTCAAATAGAACTGTATTAAAGTTAATATCAATATAGTCGTCATCAATATGAAAAGTATCATTATTTTATTATTATTTTTTAGTAACAAAATAATCACATTTTAAAAGGGATATATTCTTGCACTTAATTTGAGAAATAATAATCTAATGCAAATATATCACTTTTAACTTTTCTTTAAAATTGATGTAGGTACAAAAATATGACATTCTTAACTTAAAAAGGTATTTTCTTTGGAAAGAGGGTCTTGCACTTAAAGTACCACATGAGAGATGTATAATATATATTTATTTAGGGAAAATAATTTAAAAAACAAAATTTTCTTTTGAACTGTAAGAATTTTTTTTAAATATATAGATAAAAACTTATATGGGTCAATAAAAGAGGTAATGCTAAAGTAAACATATATTAATAATACAGTTTTATAGGTACATGTGAATAATAAATGAACGATAAATCACACTATATATCATGAATAGTGATATCCTTATAATAGATATTATTTCCTCCAAAATATTTTTTTCTTAAGCGGATTAATAAAACTTCAATATTTTACAAATAATTTGGCAAATGCCATGTATAATGAAAATGTCTTCTATATTGAATAAAATTATATTTTTCTTTATTATTTTATGTGAGTAAGAACTCGCCAATATATATTTTAATTGTTGAAAATTTTGAATGAAGAAATGTTTGGAACACACGCGATATTTGTAATTTTATATTTTGTTTTGAAAAAATTAAAGTCCATATATTATAAAAGGAAAAATTCTCGGAAAAGTGGCAATTTTTAGCATTTTTCGAATCTGTTTGTCAGAGAGCATTTTAAAATTTTCAAATCAATAATACGTAGCTTCGTGTCAGTTTTTTAATCCTTTTAGTACCTATTTTTGAAGAATTTTCCCTTTGATCGCTCAATTTATAATTTCATTTCGTGTTTTGCTATTCCTTATTTCGAACGATCAATGAATCAGTCATTAAATTCATCGACAAAGGTGGAGTTAAAAATCGCCGTATTTTATTTCTGATTTGCCGGTGGGTTCCAGCCAGGATCCCGGAAGGGATTTGAGAGTCATGTAAACATTGATCAGTCTCTTTTCCCTGGGTTGGAACAAACACATATAATACATAAAGTATACAACAAAAAAATATTTTTTGTCACATTTGGAACCATTAATATAAATAAATAATCGATCTAGTCTACCCTTAAAACATATCTTTTATCGGAATAAAAATTTTGAGGACATCAAATTGGGTCTAACACAATTTAAAATTAAAGCGAAGTAATGATTTGCCGCTGTGCGACCAGACAGACATTAACTTTAAAATTTCTCTTTAGTATCTTATGTCCCTCGCTTTCTTTTATTGTAAAATAAATTGTCTACGTCGTTTAGCTAGATGTACTGATTAATACCGCACACACATGAGAATTCTGGGATTTCTATATTTGCCATTTCGCTTTACTTTTTACGGTATTTCAATTTCTTTTTAAATATGCATCCGTTATATTCTCCTCTTACATTTAAGAATTGCATTCTTGTCTGTGTAGTACACGCTGTGCATTTTTATTCTAGATATTTTACTGTTTATTTTGCCTAAGGCTTTCTCATTGTATTATCCCTTTAATTACTTTTCTGAGGCAAGGATTAAAATTGTTCATTTAAACAATAAAAATCCCGTAATTAGGACATTCAGAGTACCAGATCCTTGCATCTCAGTATGTTATGCGAAATTGTGAGAAGACGAGATCCTGGAAGACGATGAAGATTCTGGCTGAAGAATCTGAGGCATAAGTTAGGGAAATTCACGGTCCAACTGTATGGAGAGAGATAATGATCGCAAATCTTCTGTGTATAGTTTTCTGGGATATTCTGCCGTATATATGTGACCTCTCTGGCCGACGTTTCGGATCCCATTGCAGGGTCCATCGTCAAGGCTGATGTGATGGGTGTGTGTTGAAGTGTAGGTTAAGTATTGGCTTGCAATACCGTACCGAAGTCAGGGTGTGTCCAAGTTGTGTTAGGTTAAGTACTGTATTGCAGTACCGTGTCAAAAGCAGTATTGTGTATCTACTAACGGATGTCGGACTGTGCGGATCGTCGATATGATTTATCCTACAGCGCCGGATACCACGAGGTTTTTAACTTAAGACCGTCATCCCTATCAATGTTTACCGGGTGCTTGTATATTTCAATTGCTTCTTTGACTTCTATTCATAATCGCTAACCGACCAATCTCTAAAAGAAAAAGATATGCACTATGCAGATGATTGTGTCCTATTCATAGTCCTCTTCGATTTTAACTGGTGTTAATTGATGGATATTTTATATTTTCTTAGACTCTCCTTTTTATTTGTAATTCTCTCAGTCTAACTTTTATCATTAATGTAAGGTAAACTCAGAGGATTACTCATACCATCCTTCTCAAGCATTGACGATTTGATTATATTACCTCTCTCTTTAATTAAATATCCAGGTTTCACATTTGTACGAAGTTCTATGCTTCAGATATATGTAGGTTGGGTAGGTGCTTTTTGGTGTATCCGTTTATTTTTGATTTGAAGGTTTGTTTTCATGCACTAACCCTTTACATTCCAGACTATTTTTGGTACGATATACCAATAGGGCATTTTATTCGAATTCAAGAAAATTTTTAGATTATATTTTAAATATTTTTTTTAAATATAAAGGAAGTAAATATTGCATTCGTAATATTTACTCATTCATTCTCTTGCAGATCATCAACAACTGAAACACTACAACTTGATGACTCAATGACACACACTTTTCATTTTTATATCCCGATTAGTTACTAGAACTCAGATCATTTCTTTTTGTCGACAATTTATTAAAAATTTTATCACATGTAGGTAGGTATATTAAAAACTAAGTCGTATTATTAAATAAACAAAATTACTCTTACACAGTTCAAAATTCGTATCCATTTCACTATGTCACGTAAAAAACTGCACGATGAAAATGTGACAATGTATGCATCTGAATAGCAATAAATATACAGAACTGATATAATGTGTTTAATCCTGCGCTAAAATGTAAATGGACCCTTTTTTGAAAAAAAATCTATCGTTTGCGATGTCATATAGTCGCCAACGGAGTAACAAAGGAATTTACTAGGGCGACATATATGGCAAACGGAAGTCAAAGCGTGAAAAACTTTTTTTTACGAGTATATCCAATGAGTTTCTGGCATCATGTATTGCTTGCTGGCTAATTTTAGTTTTCAAATTAAAAATTTTCACTGCTGATATTTAAAGTAATCACTGGTGATTAAATTATTATCATAACAATAGTTTTTGTACTTTTTCACTTTACACTAGAGGTAGACATGGCAACACAATAAATGACTCGTCCCTCTTGACGACGATAACGATTATAAGTATAAAGTTTTATGGATTGGTCGTTTAATTGAGAATTAACTGTATGTGTATATTATATTGTATTATAAATGACACAGCGCTTCTTCAGGCGAATAGGTTTATGCTTTTATATATAATAATAATCTTTCCCCTACGTTTCCTTATTACTAAGGTGATATGATCTATACGCTATTAAAATCCTTTACTAGCTTGCATTTTTATGAACTCAAAATCACAAACTGTACAACAATCCCTGTTACTTTTAAGTCACAATCACTAAAAGTATTTTAATAACTGTATCCTGAATCGTGTTTTGTCCAAAAATTTCACCGAATATAATACATATTTGTCAAATGTGACATTGTAAGATGGAGCAGGCAGAGAAGGGACCATGTCGGGAGGATGAACCAGATGAGACTTCCCAGAGCCGTGATGTGCGGGATTCCAGAGGAGCGCCGACCGCCAGGAAGACCACCAAAGAGATGGAGAGAAAGCTGGACGTCCTTGTCACAAGACCAGGACTGATCTGTCAAAACAGATCAAGATCTAACATAAGAAGAAGAAGAAGAAGATTTGTAAAATACATATAAAAGAATAAATAAAGTACTGTTTAGATGCTAACACCTATACGAATTATTTGATCGGCCACAGTTTAAAATCCCTGATATCATCCAATACCAATCACAGTTATACAAGTGACTCAACGGTAGCAATTCATCTTTTCACTTTCTCACATAGATAATCATATACATGTATATACATATATCTGTCCATTCTTCAATCTATCCACGTCTCACAATTCCATAAAACAAACATATATTGACAGCTGTCAGTATAGCATGACAACAAAAAGCAGACAAGAACAGCTGGCAATCGTATCACGCGAAAGTGTGCGATTATGGCACCAAGCAAAGTGAATAATTCTGCTTACGTATTATCGTTGATTCTATAAATAATTTACGTTTATAAAAATGCAAGCTCTACTACCGGGGCTTTGCCTAGGATATGTATTTTGATATCTACTAATTTTACACCCCCTTATATTTCATTAAAGATTGCTATTTAACTAAATATTCAATGGATTAAAAAATATTTTTTTAAAGTTAATGCTAATTGTCAAACATTTCTTCGTTTTTCAGTAGATATCAACCTTTATAGTTTTTTTTCATTATTCATGCTAAGAAATTTCCATTTTAAGTGTGAGTAGGTAGTTCTTTTCCTTTAGATAGACAGTACTTAAAATATTCATTGTAACGACCTACTTATATGTTCATCTAATTCAACTCTCTCATTGCCTAGCTAAAAAATTATAAAAAAAATAACGTGCAGGTATTTGTGGTAAATGATCACTTCCGGAAAATTTTGTAACGTCAACAATGAACCTAGAAAAGTGTGCGCCAGGCCAGTTCTTGTTCAAGTTTTAAGTAAAACTGCGATCAGCAAGCAGTAATGCGGAGCACCTTTTGAACTGATAATTTTGGGGCGCATACATTCTATTGAGTTTTGATATACAAAAGTGTTGTGTCATCTTATACAAATAAAGTCTATCATTTACCAAAATATTTTACCACCCAAAGCGGCGAACACGTGAAAGTGTGAAGTAAACAATTATTTTATTTTTCTGATAATCGAAAGAATATTTATCAGTTATTGATTTTAGGTTAAAAGCGTGTGTTCTAGTTTGTTTTCTTATTACTAAGGTGATCCCAGATTGATGTCCTGCGGGTATATTTTTCTCCACCTGTCTCTACAGCCCGCAGTTCATTGATCTGGCCAGTACATCGAGTTGGAGTTCGGCCTCTTTGTTTCTGCCCTTGTAATTTTAGCCTCACTAATAGCTTCTGTAGGTAATGTGCCCAAAAAATTTGTGGATGCATCTAACACAGATCGCGGAGATAAATAGCTCAGGTAATGCCGACTTATTTTAATACTAAAATAATCCAATAGATGGTACTAGAAGTCTACATGTGGTTTCTAAATATCTTAAAACTAGAGACAATGTATATCCAAAGATGGCACCTCTTATCATTATACACATCACTGAAAGATTTCGGATTTGGAAATTCGAAAAAAATGCTCGGAGATGGCAGCAGTTTCGTTCATTATATATTACAGAATTTTATCATCGTGCGCAGTGCTCGCGGAGGTGAATTTGGGTGAGAGGGAATTGGTGGCCCTGAAAATGGCCTCCTGTCGCTGCTGCGAGTAGATGTCCTGGGATGGAGCGCCTGGAAAGAATTATTAGCAGAATAGGACGAGCACGATGTAGGTTACGTAATAGCATAAGGCAATGTATAATGGACAATAGTTTTGCTCTTTATTATGTAACAACAGAGACGGTTGGGGTTCCCGGTGCTTAGTTAATGAAGTAAATACGGCAAATACAAGTGAATATGCGCAAGTAAAATAACAACGTGAGACTGAGAACACGCGCGGTGAGAGATTCACCCGATCGAGTAGGGGAGTTCCTACTCCATAGTGGAGGCTCCTCCTCCTCCTCCTTTTGTAGTCCTCCTGTTTTATTCCAGATGGTATAAATACCTCCTCTTATGCAATTGCAAAAGATCGCTATGTATGCTTTATCTTGATTTACAGTATCGTGATGCTAATCTATTAACCTTATTGTTTAACTTGACTCAGCAATATATCCTTGACAAGACAATAATTAACGAGCTACCTGCATTTTTTTACGCATTTTCTCAACAAGACACTTTTTCAACACAAATCAAGAATCGAGTCAAGTATTTACGATACCGAAATCGTATTGCATTAGCGTATTTCAAGTATTTTAATAAACGCAAGTGTAAAGAACGATCCGTTCTTAATTGTTTTATACCCGTTAATATTAAAGGATGTTTCAAATTTATATAGTTTTCAAATATTCTTCATTTAATTATGGCGATAGCAATGAGAGCAAGAAAATTTCAAAAGCACGTACTCCACACTAATAGTAATTTCACAAACTTAAGATGCCCTCGAAGATACTCACATTCTGCGCAATCAAGGAGGTCTTTGAGACGAAATCTCGAGCACACTCCACTGTCCAGCACAGGTTCACCGAGATTGCCACTAATTTGCTAAGCGAAATGACACCTAAATACATGGATTCGGAAACGCATTAGTTCCTTGTACTCGCTACCCGACCGGACGTATAAGGTGCTGCTAGCCCTCCGCCTACACACTGTTCCTGCATAAGTTATGCGCAATTGAAACAAGTGAGCCGAGTGTAGCGCAACCTTAACTGCTACAGTATGTTTCAGATTTCGTATAGAGAAAGGCTGTATTCCGAGCATGCGCCAACTGTTTATATTCGCTTTTTCATTTTTATTTCAGGCTTAGATACATATTTTATTTTAAATGACGATATTTTTTATTAAAAATGTGCTTCTTAAATTTCTACTTTTTATTTTAAAATTACAATAAGCCACGCCATGCCGAAAAAGCAAAAGAGACAACGGATTGATGTCTTTGAGTTGTGGTTGGAGACATAGATTGTTTATACAGTAGACATCGAGATGCACAAGTTTTTCAATCCTACAAAACTTAAAATCAACCCCAACCACTTGTTTGAGATGAATTTTCCATTTTTTTGGACATCTTGCTGGAAGATACGATGTTCAGATATAGCTTAATGTGGTGGGCCACTTCGAGGGTGAAGAGGTAGAGAAAGATCCCCGCTTGATCTAGTTGGACCGACAGAGTGGAAAAACAAGTAATTTTTTAAATTTATTTATTTCACCACTCAGGTAAGATCTCGCTTACTTATTTCGCTCGATATCTGTCGCTTCGCAATTTCACTACTGGGTACACCTGGCTATCGTCTTGCGACTTACTTCACGCTGAACTATATATCAAAATAAACTCTCACGCCGCGGGGCAGTCCCGGTGTTTATACCCAAACCTAGATTTTTCGAACCTCCTACATTATTCTAGTGTTTAGAAGATTCCCTTCGCTTCTAGGCTATTTCGGGCATTTGTAGACGCTTCCAGAATGCTTTAGATAACCATAGATTACTGTAGACCATTCCGATCCTTCTATAGTGTTGCTCCAAGTGTTATAATAACTTGTTACAATATTTGTATTTTTAACAAACAGACCATCAACAGGTTATTATTGACCTTAATAGATGGCCCTAGACGTAGAATGACATTAGTGACATTACAAATTGTTCATAGTTTGAAAATTTTCGTCCTACATTTTAATTTATTTTTTAATTTACATTTTTCACTTTACTTGCACATTTAGATTTTTACTTTCAGTTTCTCAAACTTTTTGTATTTTTTCAATGTACTGTATACAGTGTACTTTTTTATTACTCTTACATATATAATTCTTCTGTATGTGTGTACGTCAGTGAACTCCTAAACGGCTGGACCGATTTTAATGATATTTTTGGTGTACGTTCAAGTGAGTCCATGGATAGTTCAGATTCACAACTGAACCCGGTAGGTGGTCTAGATTCAGCCAGAACAACGTCTGTCAAATAACGTTTTTTATATTTTCTTAACCTACGTTTTTTCTTTATTTTTCTGTGAATATATTATTTATCTGTAATGAGAAATTTTTAAGGCTTTTTGACCGTGTATTTTAACAAAATGAAAATAAATAAAATATTATAGGTTTTACATATCAAGTTTGGTACCAAATCCAAGAACAGAATGATAGACTCCTTATTATAAAGCCATGGGGTCTTTCCAGTTAAACTGAGAAAGTTGTGCTAAAAGAACCTTATTTCTACAGCCTGTATTTAAATGGGAAACGTATGTAGTTCCCTTATGGTCCATAGTTGTTTATGGTGCTGCAGATCCTACGGCGATTGGATTGTCTCCGATTCTTTATTGGAGCGAGGTGCCAATAAAATGTGCTGAGCCGTGTTCTACAGACCCTGAACACTTGTACTCGCAACTGCTTATCATCAGATAGCGTGACGGATCGCGACTCGGCCGGCTCGCATGCATTTGTTAGAGTGGTGTTGATTTCCAAGGTTTACTCCTGATTTAGGTGACGCAACCCTGACCCCAGAGAGGGATGAATCATCTGCCAGGTCTCGGAGAACGAGTCGTGTTCATTTACAGCTCCAACAGCCTATTATGCTCGATCACGCCTTATCAAAGAGTATCAAATGATACCATTAGTACTCTCATGGCTGTGTGTAAGCTTCGCGTGTGTTTGTGGGTGTGTTATGTATACAGTTCGTTGTAAAAGAGGGAAGGAATAAAATTTCATTACTCATATATATACTCAACTTTCTCGGAGTTTTATTAAGGTGTTACACTACTTTGTGAGCCCAAAATTTAGGTAGAATTTGGGTGTTCTATTTATTTATTTTTTATTAGCACTTATTAAGGTTATTAAGGTTTTACCCAGTGCATGTTTGTCTGAGATAAAAAAAGTGGAAATAACTGTTTTAGAAATGAAATATGCATCCAAAATGTATCATATCCGATTTGGAAACAGTATTTTTGTGAAATGGGAGCAAGTTGACAAAAAGATACAAAAATATTTATTTTAGAAATTGTTATCAATAAATGACTTATCGGAGAAAAAATCCACATGCCACAATTTCGATATTTCATTTCTAGGTACATAAATATTATGTCTGCACATTGATGATATGATTCTTCTTCTTTTTTTTATATACCATTACCAAATTTCTGGGTTACTTCTCCTTACAGACGTGAGGAACCACAGCGATGCTTCCTTTCTTGGCGAAGATGGCTATCCTGTAACTCTTTTTTCTTAGCTGACCTAAGACTCTTCCCTGTACCATTGTTGGAATGCCTTGCATTCATTGGCTTGATAATGCACTCATCACCTCTGCGCATAGCGTGGCTGTACAAGCGGAGACTGGACTCTTCGACCTTGTCTGTGATGGGAGCTCGCTTGAAGCATCTCTGACATACTCGTTTCTTATATGGTCCAGTCTTATAACACCCCCGGCCCAGCGTCGCATCTTCAACTCACTGGTATGTGGTTGTCTGTGGACCATCAGCATTCCACGCCGTAAAGCAATTCAGCTCTTACTGCGGTATCATTACATCTTATCTTTGGTTTCAATCAGCAATTTAAGATAGCATGGTAACAGAAAGTGATTGCCACTTAAGCCAGGCATTATTCTTTTTCATACATATTTAAAAAAAATGTGTGTATGTACTTTTGTACGCGCATTAAAATTTGTACTTCTTTGGCATACATAGCAGGATAGAATGCACAAGCAAGTTCTATCTAGCTATGTTCCAAACCAGCCCAAGTAACACAAAGTAGAATCGTCATTGAATCATCAATGACAGTTCTTAATGGGCAAAAAATCTAGAATGCACATTAATAAAGTACCCACGTACCCAATTGCATTCTGGTTGTATGAAAAAAGAGAAAATGAAAGTTAGTCCATAATTCAATCACCATAATAGCAAATTTTGAATTTGTTCACAATTACATTATGAAATCTACATCAGCAAATAAAAAATTAACTTAAATAACAGCTCCAAAACATCTGCAATTTTTGACTGAATGGTGTGAAAAATTCCGTTGCATGATGCGCACGCTTATCGTTGCAACTTCTAACTGTATACTTGACCCTACAATGATCGTTATACTTCTCTTTATTATTATATAAATATCAGAAGTGGTCTTTATACGCTATGCTTATTATTTAAACGGTGCTTTCTTGAGCGTGTCTTGAATAAGATCAATCAAAGCAGGTAAGATTATAAAGCAAAGAAATAAAACAAATAAAGAATAGATATATGATCTAATCTGAACAAATCTCTCGTTTTGTTAATTTAATCAGGCATACATAAACATTAAAATTATTTTTTACTACGAACGTCATACAATTACTCATATTTTCACTGGTTTATAGAATCTGTTATACAATATGTATCTTAACTGATAAAATTTTAAAATTAAAAAATATTAAATTCCCTTTTTATTGCTGAAGTTTCAATTCTTCAAAACGAATTATACTGTGGCGGTTGCCGTCTGCCTTGCCATCTATGGATCGCCAAGCAAAGAGTGCCGTAGCCGAGGTGTGAACCAATAGATAACCATAAGACACTGACCGCATGCGCTGTCCAATAACCAACGGGCAACCTCCAGCTCACCACTTCCTGCCACATTTCTGACCTATTAGTAGCTTTTGTTACTTTTCTGTTCCACTGCGCACTATCTGTATTTTCCAACCTTTGATTCAATTTGTTTTTGTGTTTCTTTACTGAGGACACTCAAATACGGCCACGGTTTTATAGCTAGCTAAACTATCAGGCGTCGCCCGAAATTGAAGGAGGCCTTTGCCAAAAGGCCTACAGACGGAACTGCCAAAAGGCATACAGACGGAACTGCCAAAAGGCATACAGACGGAACTGCCAAAAGGCATACAGACGGAACTGCCAAAAGGCATACAGACGGAACTGCCAAAAGGTATACAGACGGAACTGCCATGGTGTGACAGCCTAACTGATCACACATGTTGATGTCTGAATAAGAGCTATTATTATGTATCTATAATGTGGTTTCCTAAATATTTTAGTTTTTTTTAAATAAAAGCTTTTTTGCGTCGCTCTGAAAGACTATATATTTTATTAACAAAAGAACATAATTTTTTACATTAAAATTTAAAAATAATAAAAGTACACATCATACCTGAAAGAGAAACAACATTTTAAGCTAATATTTTATATTAGAAACTTTATCAATTATTAAATATGTATTATTCACCGGTATATTATAATTTTCTCAATAGGTCGATTATCAGTTGTTTGTGAAAGAATTTTCACACAAATTTAAAAGTTCCATTTTAACAATTCAAATTAAATGAAGATCAGTAGGTACCTACCGATCTTCATTTACATATATATAAACAACTTCAATGTAGAATCAAAAATTATAAAAAAACAAATCGCGCTATATAATGATACGTTAATTAAAAAGTATAATAAAAAGTTTTTTTAGATCTTTAGTTTACTTGCTGTTGAAAACATTGGAAAAATATCGTATTTTTAAATAACCAAATTTCAATTTCATTATTTAAAAAAATTTTTATACAAACAGCTTTCTTTACTATACTCTTGATGAGGTAAAGGATTATATATTAAATAACAAAGATAAGGATGACATAAAAAAAAGGGTATTATAAATTTGTTTGTAATAATTGTAAATAATTTGCACTCATTGTTATGTAGGTAAAACTTCCAGAAATTTAGAATTAAGGAGCACTTAAGGTGTTTTAGTAGTAATAACCATTCATAATTGGCCAATCGCCCTTTTCAAACAAAATATTATTTTCATGTAAATAAGGAATTATAAATTTTACGTAAGTTTTAATAGAAAATTAAATATTAAAAACATATTTTTGGCAAATGGTTCCTTTTTAATTTTGTTTCATTATTAGTTAGTCATTAATTATTCACCCCTTTTTTTTTTGTTTTATTTTTTGTTATTGTCGTCCATTCATTTTTAATTTTTAGTGTACAGTTATACAATGTTGCCACAAAGTTATTTTGCATTTATTTTTTTCTTATTTATTATTTTAGTTATTACTTTCTGGTTTAGAGAAATAAAGAAAAACTGAAACATCATTGACACTGATTTGAATTTAATTTTTACAACCTGACCGCACTACTCCGATAAACAAGTGAGTAACGTCGGGCAGTAGCTTTCATATTTAGTATACCTACCTCGCATTTTTTCACACAGAACGATAGACTGTTGTTAGTGTCGTGCCTTGTCTCTTGTTTTGTATGGGGAACATTACTCGCTTTCTGCTTTTATGGTCGGTTTTCGCATCAGAGCGTTGTGATATTTTTTAAATAATTACGATAATTGCAGCCGATGGTGATAGAAAAAATTACAACGCAATGGAAAATAGATGACCCACATTGTAGCTGCTTTAATTTACACTGTGTGTTAGGTATTATTAAATACCTTAAATTAAAACAATATTTTGCCAGGGACAGCTGGGAATATATACCTAGTATACCATCTTCACTTAGGAATGAATCTAAAGCTGATCTTAGCATAATTAATAGAATTAAAAAAGGGTCGCTCAAATGGTTTGGGCATGTTGGGCGAATGAATGAGAAAAGAATGGTAAGAAAGATATATAATGCAGGTGTTGATGGCGCCAGAAAGAGAGGGCGACCGCGGAAGACGTGGCATGACCAGATCAGCCAGATACTGGAAGATGGTCCCGTTAGAAGCCTCTACAACCTGCGAGCTTGCCTGCGAAGATGTATGAATGTGGATGAGGCGAGAGTCGTATGTCAGAACAGAAGAGTGTGGCGCTCTATCCTCTCTGCCGACCCCCGTGGGGAAACGGCGTGATGGTAAATAAGTAAGTTAGTAAGTACCATCTTCACACAAAAAGGATAAGAAAATTATATTGTTCTGTATGGTACGCAAGTATGTAAAAAAAAAATCATATTGTCTTCAGATATATCAGCTCAATTAGTGAAGGATCCTCCTTCTCCAAAAGACTCATGTTTGTATCCATGATCCCCGTTATGTATAGGTCTTTCCATGTAAGAAATACAATTGAATTAGTATGTGTAAGCTGTACGTTCGACGCACGTTGTTTCGTTGTGTCGGTGTTTAAGGTTATAAAGACCAACACAACGAAACAATGCGTCTCGTGCGCACGGCTTACGCATACTAATTCGATTGAATTTCTATAATGGAAAGAGGTCTACTTTGTGTATTGAAAATTATTCGAGTACGCATTATTCACCCTCACTAATGCAGTGTTGTATCCATGAAGATGCACGTTCATATGTAGTTCTAGCATAATCTAAATGTATTTTTGTGTATCTTTATTCCATATTTCCTTGTGAAATAAAGCTTTATAAAATGCACAAACCTGCCAAAATATTACCACCTTTAAAAGCAAAGGCAACTACATTTATCCATGATGTTTGCTTATGTGTGAAATTTATCCGAATCCACATTATACACCCTCACTAACGCAGTGTGGTGTCCATAAAGTTGCCTCAGAAATAATTATAATTTATGACATGAATGGTGAATGAAGACAGAGGTATCTGACTTATCCATAACTCATATTGATGTTAGCGGAGTTTCGTTCCAATTTTTTCTATAAATTAAGACCAGGCATCGCCCCCTCATATCATAACTATGATTCCGAAAGTAATCATGTAATTTGGATGTAATAATTGTTGCGATTAAACCGATATAGCTATTTATCCAAAGCAGTGAAACCGGTTGATTCGTACATTTTTTGCAACATCAATTTAACTCGCATCAATCTTTGGTCCAATATTTTTTTGCGAATACTTTGATTACGGTGATTGGTCGCTGAATGGAAAGCAAACAAAATGATATTTTGAACTAATTGGGATGCATTTCATGACATGAAATATTTTGTTTTCACATTTCAGCTGTTAGAAAATATATTCATCATATTATTTATATATTTTAAATTTCAAAGAACTATGCAAAATAAATAATTGTTTTTTCATCATATCAATAGTTAAATTACATAAAAAAAAAACCTTTCCAATGACATATCGCAAGTTTTTATTGGTTCCTCGGCTGGCTTCCACACATTTTTGTCCTCCTTTACATACTCTCAAATAAAATTAATGTATTTAACAAAATATTTCGCAAATATTATTATTTAATAGAATTATATTAAACAAAATAAAAAATATTCTTCTAAGAAAAAAAAATATTTTTTTTGTTAAAAGCTATTTAGAAGAAGTAATACAACAAGTTTATAATAATATATCTTATACAATAGCAACAAAACGTCTTTCTGGTAACATTTTATTTATTTTTATAAAATGAAAACACTTTTATAAAACCACTGTTTATTGAATTATAAATATGTTTCTGAGGCAATAGTTCCTTCATCAGGATATAACGTATACTAAGTACATAGAGTTATTTGTAAAACATTAATAACCTCGCAGGGCTATATTCCTGCCTTGATTATGAATCGAAAATGTTCAAGCTATTATGACATTTTCTTTAATACAAGTCAAATAAAAAAATAAAAACCTTCGAATTCCAATTGGAAAACATTCCAATTAGAATTTTTTCAGAGTTTTTATCATTTTATGTAACTTGTATTGTAACGAATGAATTTTTCGTAATCGATATGAGTTACTGTAATGATAATCCAACGTTTTACAAAAAATAAGTCAGAAATATTGCAAAAAAAAAATGCAAACTTTGATGTCCCATATCTCCTTAACTATTGATATTAGGTCATAATAGCTTGAACATTTTCGACTCATAATCAAGGCAAGAATATAGCGCTGCGAGGTTATTAGTGTTTAACAAATAACCCTGTATAGTTAAAATTCGAAGAATAGACTAACAAAAATAAATAAATGGGAGCTGAATAAGTAAGAAAAAACTAATTCGAAAACAAATTTCAATGTTAAATATGTTTTTTATGTTTTTATTTCCTTAGAACTTAAATTTTCTGAGTGTTAGTGTAGTTTAGTAACTGTGTAGCAAATATTAAAAATAATTTGCCATACACAAAAACAGAAAAAAATGCAAAAATATAACAAAATATAAACAGAAGAGAAAAGAGTAAAAATGAAAAAAAAAACATTATCTACACACCTTATTATTTAATTATATGTTTTAGAAGGGAAACTGAAATAATATAGTGTAAAAGTATTTGAAAAATGGGTTTGCTTATTTAAAATATTTTAAATGCTATTGAACCGTTTTCCAATATATTTAATAATATTCATTTATAGTGTATTGGTGCAGATGTTTCGCTTTTAAGAAGCGCTGAACACATCCACCCTATCCACGTCCCGATGACATAGCTCGTTATATAACCTGCAAATCCTAGTGATGGGATTACGGTTCCAGAGACGAGGATTTGGCCCGTAGAAGTACTCCTGATTGCTGATGTATTCATTGTTCCGTTAACTAACTTATGTAGCACAGACAAATCCACAAGCATCCTCCAATCACTTAATTTTTCCACATTAGACGCAGTAAAGATCGCTTTTCATCATCTTTTAAAATTCTTCCTTCAGAGAAAGTTAGCCATTTTATTTTCTTGGCATATTCATTTTATTATAACATAATGTTTTTTATAATTAATTAATTATATGATATAACATTTGAAAGACATTATACTTCCCATAATATGAGCCAAAGATCGAGCTTATGGGAGGAGTATTTTACAAGCTAAATTAATGAAGAAATGCAGAAACCATTTAGAAGGACTTTTTATTCAGAAACCATTTAAGACATGTGGGCAATATTACGATACATCGTTGTCCAAAATCAAAGACTTCTTTCTCAAACTGTTCGTATTTTGGAATGTTCCTTTCATGTAATTTGTTTTTCGACAATGCATTGTACCATTTAACTCCCAAGTGTGTATGTACAATGATGTGCCACATCTTTATTTGTCCCTTTGTTCTATCTCTATTACTATCTAAGGGGTGAGAATTATTTACAAAATAATCTTTGTAAGTTTGGCATAGGGAATTTGTTTTGTATATTTTTCTGAGTGATGGTACATTAAATTCTTGAAATATATTTACACTAAGATAGTCGTAAGGTTTTTTGAGAATCATTTTTATAATTATTTATTGTGTTATGATTAATGGCTTTACAGTGGACTTATAAGTCTGTATATTTACATCAACTACTCTTTATTAACAAATATTTGTTCGATTGAATTCCTTCTTTCAAAGTAGGTGAGCATTGGAATTAGGTGTGCATTTCAACACTAAGTGGAAGATTACTGTCCAAGCAAATATTTTTGGTAGTCTGTGGTTTTGGGCTGTCTAAATATCTATAGATTCGTGATTTTCTGTGTGTGTCGAAATTGCCGAAGACTATAGATTTTATGGTCACCCCGGAACTGAATTTACGTGGCAGTCACGCAGAATACACGCAAAAATAATGGATATATTTGTACGTGTACCAAAGGTAATCATTAATTTTACGAACCTATCTAGAGATTTTTCTTGCCTCGATGCATGCAGTCCAAACCAGGTTTGCACTGCAGCAGAGAGTTCTACTACTCAATCTTACTTCTCAATAGGTAGATGTAAGAAAACAAATTTCACTTTTAATATTTCCCATGCGCGTATTAAATTTCCACAGGATGAGAGCCATTAAATATATTTATATGTTCATTAAGATATAAGAATATGCATTGCATTTTACAACCATTGATATGGTACCAAAGTTGTTTAACGTTGATTGAGATAGGAATTTGTGACACATAAAACAGCATAATAGTGCGAAGAGCAAAAAGATCACACTTTTACATAATAAAACCTTTTTTTATGCTTTATAGGATGCCTTCAAGAATATAAGAACTAATTATGAGATGAATGGTGAGAGAGTCGTAAAATGAACCCATCATAACAAAACTAATTTTCCTGTATTTTCAATGATTACCATGAACGCCACCTCTAAGATACCAACACAGAGCGCTGCGTCAGCAACACCGAAGGAGGCAACCTCCGGGAAGAAGATGGAAGAAGAAGACTTTTTTATATGTGTAACGTTTTGAGTTATTTGAAGGAAACACGAACTTTGAATTTACCACGTATTTTTCACCATAATACAAGGCTGACAAGACTTAACACTGATAATAATAATAATATTTGGATAATTTATATAGCGCCGTTTTCGCGAATACTCACCTCAAGGGCGCTTTACACAGAAAAATTATCTTACAAAACAACTTACTGCTAAAAAAAAATATTTACTTTTACTTATTCACTAGGTGGCATGCAAGAAATGTAATTAAAGTTTAATACTACAATAGTTGGGAGTGCCTGAAAGAATTAGGTGTTTTCGCGGAGTGCACAATAGGAGTGGAAAACATTAGCTAGTATTGTTGTGGTCAGATTCTATAGCTTTTTATAGGATTGTCTAAATAAATGCGTCTTAAGTTGTTTTTTAAACTGTGTTTAGCTGTCTGTTTGTCTCAGTTTATTAGGTAGTTTGTTCCATAACTTTGGTCCAGCCACCGCGAAAGCACGATCACCGAAATTTTGTGGACGCGATTTACTTCAGCTAACCTATTTGTATTAGATGTTGATGCTGAGCGAAGTGTTAGTTGTCTGTTATTTGCAGAGAATGGAATGCAGAAGTCGGTTATGTATTGAGGGGCCATGTTGTGAATAGCCTTAAATATTGTAAGGCAAAGATTATATTCAATCCTCTCTGGACATCTAAGCCAGTGAAGGTTTTGAAGATGGTTTGAGATGTGCGCAAACTTTGAAACGCCGGTAATGAGTCTTGCGATGGCATTAAATGCAGATGTCCTTAAATTCTACCTTCTTACTATGCATGGGAACTACGAAAGTCGAGAGTTGTCAAAATATCTAATCGGAGCAAAATCTGTATTTTAGAGTCTCACATGTAAACTACATCCATGGATACTGACCAATAGGTACAACGTGGTCTCCACATCTCATGTGTCGTATGATTGCTAGTTTATTATTATATTGTTGTAAAGTAATTTTGTCTTGTATACCCATAGCAGATAGGAGAGGATGAATAGTGAGTCTCCGGTTCCATAAAACCGAAATCCCCCCAGCTAAGGGACGGAAAATCCCGGTTCTCCTGGCAAGTGATTGGGCAAGTGGCTAATAACCTATCTCCATAAAAAATAACCAATTATCAAACCCACAACCGAACCTCGGACATCAACCGGAGGAAGTTGGAAAGGAATGTTGAAGGAGGCCAAGACCCACAGTGGGCTGTGGAGTCATTGATGATGATGACGATGAAAGTTCAACAGAACGTTAAAGAGAAAGTGGTAATGACCATGATTTTTGGTATCGAGAAATTGTGAGATGATTCAATGTAATACACAGTAAAGCAAACAATATCAAACCATAACAGAATGATTCGTAGTTTGTATTCAGTAAGCATTATTATAAGTGAAATCGAAATCATGAATATATTTATGTAGGTATATGATTCATTCATCATTCGTCTTAAATAGAATTTATCTTGCTTCTACATCGTCTTAAAGATAACTCTTCAATGAACGTATCTTTTATTCGTTGAAGAACCGTTGAGTTTTAAGTATTAAGTTTTAAGTATTAAGTTTTAAGTATTAAGCAAAAACCAGTATTAACCAAATCCTTCGCCTCTTCATCCTCCAGTTTGGAATCTGTCGCAGCTTTTTCCTTTCCATCCTTCTCCTACTACCTGGAAGACTGTTAAGGATCCCCGCTTAATGAATCGTTCAAAATTTGATAATTTTTACCGCATTGGTTAATTGAGAATCACCAATTTGATTCATCAATCAACCCTATCTTTTTTAACAGAATGTTAGTTAACTTAGTTAAAACCACTACCAGATTTAAGGTCTACCGATTTCGTCAGGACCTTACATTCTCGTTACATGCTGGTACCCCAGAGATGGGAAAAGGAAAAGGGGAAGACAGCCCAAGAGATGGGAGGATGAACTAAAATTAACAGCAGGCCCTTTCTGGGTCGCCAGGGATAGAACTCAATGGAAATTGTTGGAGGAGGCCTTTGCCAAAAGGCACACTGAACTTAGAGATATTCTTTAAACAGGGAAAGCATTTTATCTTACACAAAAATCTAAGTTCAGGATAAAGGGCTAATTGATTGATTGATTGATTGACGAGTAAATATAATACATGCAGTCAATTTACACTAAATTTACTATGGATAACGGGAGTTCCAAGTGAATTGCACATTAAAGATGAAATACTTCTAGTCGATCTAAAGGCCCTAGGAATGATTTTCCGCGTGCTTGAGGCTTCGTTCTTCGCTTCGATTCTTTGTCCTATATTCTCAGCAGCACTTGCCTCTCGAAGCTCTGTTCTAGTCTGGTGGGGATTATCCACGCTCCGTGTGTGAGGATGATGGTACATCCTCTTATGGTGGAGAAAGTCCAAAAGAAGTTTCTGAGATATCTCTACATGAGAGAGTACGGGCATTACCCTTGTATCTGCCCAACCGAGTTTCTCCAGGGTATGCTTGACTACAATAGTTTAGAAACTAGAAGGAATTTGTATTTGATTACACATTTTAATCGATTGTTGCGCGGTATGATCGATAATCCTAAAAGTATGCGGAGCATTGGTTTGTATATTCCTGATAATTAACTTAGATATCGTCGGTATAGATTGTTTCACATTCCAATATACAGGACCAACCTGCCAATGGTTATGCCTGTTGGAAGAGCTACCGCTAAGCTTAACAATATCGCTTTAGGTATTGATATATTCCATGTGTCTGAAGGGGTTTTCCGAAGCAAGATTCTCCTACACCTTTGACCAGATTTTATGTTATTTTTAATTAATTAAATATTATTATTTCTTATATGTACTTTCATAATACATATACCTTAAACACTCTTTAATGTACATATTATTAAATAAATTGAATTGAATTGAAATAAATTCGTGCTTGAATTCATTAACCAATATATAATGGTAGTCATCTATGGTGCTTGGGTGTTATTTTTCTTTGCTTGCAAACAAACGTAAACTTTCCAAATTTCAACGGCCATGAAAACAAAAATAGCAGAAAATTCCCCATCAGTGACGTCGGTTACTAATCGCACTGCCCTCGTAGGTGGAACCATGATTACAAGCTTTGTATGACGAATTAGATATCATGAAGATCGAAGATCACTGAAGATCGCTCAATTACGCTAAGCCAAATATTTCCAAAAGATAGCTCCTATAAAGTACTATAAGCTACTTCTATAAGGTAGATGTGGCATACACAACCAAAGGAAATACCTCGAAAAAAATTTGTCATTAAAATTCGGAGAGAAAAGAGAGAAAACTTGGTGTATATGATTGCAGAACTTGGCGAAAACTACCTACTGCATGAGAAGCCAAAGATTTTCAATGGAAAGTGACGATGATATTATACTTTTAAGATATTCAAAACAAAGTGTAAAATTAATTGAGAGTCCAATGAGTGAGGTATGAGCCGGAACATAAATCTTAGGATGAGAGATCCATTACACATGCGTAGCCATTATTTTGCTATTAAAATTTTGCTAACATCAGACCAATTACCATAAAGAAGAAAATAATGCCTGCAATAAATTTAATATAATTTCTGTAATGGCGGTATTCGCTTAGGTACTCAAAATAAAATTTTCTTATTGTATTGGATTATTGTAATTGACCATGTACTCGTGCGCAGAGATTTTTGACTCGAAACTCCAAGACACGGATTTTGATTGGTGTAATTAATTATTTTTCTTCGTTCATTCGAATCATAACATCATTCGTAACTATGTCCATCCAGCTTTTTTTGATTTTTCTTCTGTAGATCCGCATCTCGAAAGCTTCATTTCGCATTCTTCGGTAAGCGTCCATGATTCCATTCCATAAAATATTATCGAGACAACTTACCTCTGATAATTCGCATTCGTAATCCAAGTTTGAGATCAAGATGACTACAGAGAATATTTTTCATGCTTGTAAGGCCGGCGCCACACTGCGCGGATCTTCCACCGTTCCTTGTCTCTTCTCCGTCTCGGAACGCCGCGGAACGCCGCTACATTTCTTTACATCCGTTTACCAAACATACTGCGCGGACGATCGGTCGACCCATTGGCTTTGCGGATTTTACGCGACGGAAAAGGCGCGATGGAAGATCCGAGCAATGTGGCGCCGGAAGGTTGTAAGAGCTTGCTCAATGCGGCATTTGATTTCAATGAGAGGATCCCGTATTTCATTTACATATCAATGCAAGTATTCATTACTTTGTAAATTCTCTAATTTTATTCCAAAAATACGAATACATTCACTGTCCACTGCGTTGCATAATGAGCATGTCTTCTTCTTCTTCTTTTTCTTTTAATAGATCTGTTGATCTGTGATACAGAAAACTACGCCTCCTGGGATGACGAGGTCCATTTGTCCCTCCATCTTTTCGGTGGTCTACCCAGTGGGCATCGTCCAGAGGGGATTTCATTCACTGCAGTATGCACGAGTCTGTCATTGTCCATTCTGGATACGTGATCTCTCCAGAATCTCCTTCGGGATCTACTCCATCATGCTATGTCCTCTATTTTGCAAGTTTTCCCTATGTCTGCATTTCGTACATCATTGTGAGCATGTATTTTGTTTAAACTTGTTTGTTTAACGTTGCAGCAGTTAAAAAGGAATAAACATTTATAATTTGAGTTTTTTTATTTGTCTATCATTTCACAATAAATAGTTGTAGCATTAAGGCCCGGTTGCGCCATCTAAAGTAAAGGTAAAAAAAGTTACTCGAGTAACTTTTTTTACTAAAACGGGTTGCGCTATCTATGGTAAAAATATTTAACTCGCCGAAGTACATACATAGTAACTTTTTTTTACTCTCCAAGATAGGTGGGTAAAGGTAAAAACTTGGTAAAAAAAATGGCCGTCCTCTCACAGCTGATTTAAAAATGTGACATTTGTGGCGTCTGGCTGCAAAACCGCCACGTTGCGTATATATGAAATGTTCAGTAATCAAAAAAAACGTTTTAAGTATTTCCCTTAAACATTTTCCTGTTTTTTATTATTTTACTTGATACATATTAAGGATGTGTTAAAATCTGCATACCAATTTTAAAGATTTTCTTTGTTGTTTCCGCAATATAAAGATATATTGATTGCAAAGTGGCGGTTTTGCTACCCACCGCCGGTCGATTTTGTCGATAGAGTCGATTTTGCTACCGAACGATCGCGAGAGGCGCGCTCGCGGACGATCACGTGGCGACTTGCCGACTTAACTCATTGCGAACAATACTGCGATTGAAAATTAAACAATGAAATATATTATTTTATAAATATTTTATTTGTGATTAACAATAGATGCAAAAATATTTTAAGAATTAAAATTTAGTGCATGTTTTGAGTAAGGAATATGGATTAAATATATTTTAGAAAATATGTAAATAATGAACCAACAATCATGGAAACAAAAATATTTTTAGATTTAACAATAATACCGTATCACTTCTCGAGACCTTTACTACGACACCAAATTTAACAATAGATATAATATGTTTTTAAATAGGCAATTATTTCATCGGCGATCAACGGAGTTTATACAAATATTTTAATGATTAAAAATTGATCTTCGAATACAAAAATTTAATAACTTAGGCACCTAGTTTTAATTATTTTAAAAACTAAAAACAATAATCTTAAGAATTAAATAAGAGTACGGAAATAAAAAAATATAATATATGATCATACTTATATGCCTATATAGGCTGTCTTATAGTAAGTAGTAAAAATTTTACAAGTGGGTTTCTGTCTTAATAAAGAGACGAAAATGCTCAAGCAACCATGACCTAATATCAAAAGTTATGGAGATATGCAATATCAAAGTTTGCATTTTTTTTTCAATATTTCCGACTTAGTTTAGGCAAAAAGTTAAACTATCATTACAGGAACTTAAATTGATTATTAAAAATTGATAGAAAATCGAAAATATAATTTTTTACGTGGCGTACATCTTATATACACTATGTAACAGAGCTAGTCCACAATACCTGATAGGTAGATTTCTACTTTAATTATGATTCGAAAATTTTCAAGCAACCGTGACCTAATCAATAGATAAGGAAATATGTGACATTAAAATGTGCATTTTTTTTTTCAATATTTCGGACTTATTTTTTTAAAACGTTGTACTTTTACTACAGTAACTTATATCAAATTATTCCCTTTTACACAAGTTAAACAAAATAATAAATACCCTGCAATTCTAATTGGAAAAAATAAAATTAGAACTTTTGCAAGATTTTTATAATCTTATTTAACTTGTACTGAAACAAATTAATTTTTCGTAATTAATATAAATAACTGTAAATATAGTTCAACTTTTTGTAGAAAATAAGTCGAAAATATTTTTTAAAAAATGCAAACTATTATTGTTAGTTCATGATTGCTTGAAAAATTTCGACTCATTATCAAGACAGGGAATTAATATCGTTTATAAAAAATTCATGCACTGCAATATAAATGAAATAAAAACCCTGCGATAATTTCTATTTTCAATTTTTGCAAGGTTTTTATCATATTATTCGACTTGTATTAAAGCGAATGAATTATTCATAATTGGTATAAGTTACTGTAACGGTAGTTCAACTTTTTCACTAATTTAGTCCCAAAAAATTACAAAAACGTTTATATAAAAATTTCATCCTTTTCATATCATAAATCTGTTTAGATCTTATTAGATTATCTTATTTCACCCAGAGTGTAAAGTCTCGTACTTCTAGCTACGAGACACCTCGATAATATTAGGTAACATTTGCCGCGCAACGGCTAGTACAGACGATAGCCAATTGCAGATGCCAATGGCCGCGCAGCAGCCACTTGCGGCCTCGCGGTCGCCAGTATAACCGTTTGCAGGGCCTAGCAGCAAGCAATCGGTGAATAAATTTAAAAATTATTTAAATTTATTCACTTCAATACAAATCAAATAAAATGATGAAATATTTACAGAAACTGAAACTGAAGGCGATAATGATAATGATGATGATGAAGATTTTATGCTGATGGTGTATGTTATGTTAGATACAATAAATACTTATTTTTGTAAGTTAACTTTATTTTACCTATAATAAAATAAATTTATAGTAAATCCAATCGCATGGTCTTTAAAGTGTCAACAAAAATATTCAAAAATGTGCACAAAGCGGACTTTTTAATGTGATAATTCTTTCCTATTTCGCTTTTGAAAGTTACATTTATATCCATCCTTGTTTACTTCATGCTTTAGTACACTGTCTTTTGGTAATAAAAGATGTCTACTTCTAGTTTTTATGTAAATATTTAAGGTAATCAATACACGCGTTATCTGCGACAGACGACGTTTCTCCATATTAAATCTCGTAGCGGGGCTCCATTCTGATTGGTCCGAGTGAATAGTGTCGGTTCTGCATCCCACTTTGCGGCAACGTGGCGGTTTTGCTACTCACCGTTATATTTAAGGACGATTTTGAAGGGCATGGAAGCATATTTTCTTATATTGGAAACTTGCAGAATGTGCAGAATAGGACAGAGATCATTAATCAATCAAAACATGAAAAATGGTTTTGTATGGATAGTGGCGGTTTTGCATCCAGACGCCACATTTATCCATATAGGTACTCGTCATTTGAATTTTGTCGCTGTCATTTTCGTATTGAAATTTGTAAACATTAAAATGGATCTTTTAATTTCGCGTTATTTCAGCGATGGTTTGACGTTTGTTTGGCTTGTTTCATAGAATAAAGTGGTGTGTTTGAACTGGTTTTGAACCGCAAAAGTACGTATTGCCAGTGGTGAAAAACTGAAATAAATCAAATTCCATAGACAAATGCGGTATTTGAGGTTTATTCCGCTTGGCACCCTATTAGCCTTATTATTGGTTTGACAGTGGTAAAAAAGACGTTTGTGCAACCCGAAATCGAGTTTACTCTCAGTTGAGGGTTTAAAAAGTTACTCGGGTCAATATTACTCGAACCAAATTTACTTCTGCTGGCGCAACCGAGCCTAAGTCAACCAAATTATCTCAAGACGCAGCTGGATTCAATCGTTTAAACAGATGTTCAGGGGATCTGATCATCTCCGCTCACCGTTGCCTAAGAAGTTATGTTTTTTTACATTTTTTTAACCGATTCTTCGCCGATTGCCGTAACCATTGACTTAACATCATAAATTTTTTCAATGTTTAACAAAGCAGGCCCTCCATCGCACTTCTTACCACCACGGCCAGTGAGGCAGATCCGGACGTGACTTCTGAACTGTGTTTGTTTAGATATTTGCGTACAATCGGATTTTAAACCGCTGACTAAAAATTCAGTGGCGCGTTTAGACATAGACAGTCATTGAAGAGTCCTAAAATCACAAATTTCAATAATAAAGTCGATTTTTATTAGTATTTGTAATTCCATTCCTTAATTTAATAATAAACATCAATTTAATAATAAAATGAAAATATGAACAGTTAAAGAAAGAAGTCAAATCTTTGATTTTCGGCAACGATGAATTGTAACATTGCCCACATGTCTCAAATGGTTTCTGAATAATAATAAAAAATTACTGCTTGTAAATGGTTTCTGCTTTTATGCTTTAATTTAGCTTGTAAACACTCCTTCCATAAGCTCGAGTTTTGAGTCATATTATGGGGAGTATAATATCTGTAAAAATGTTATAACATAGAATCAATTTATTATAAAAAAACATGTATCTACTATGTAAATAAATATAATAAATAAATAAATTCATTAATTAAATACGCTGGTCTTTGACTATTGAAGATTTTTTAGCTAAATTTTGAATTGACATCTCTGAATTGAAATTAACTTCAGCGGAAATTCTATCTTCAATGACAAGTTTTGGTATTCCATTTCAAGCTTTGACTTTATTTGTAAAGCGATCGCTTTAAATTTCGTAAACCCTTATTTGATTTGACGAACATTCAATTTGTCACAGTAAACTGCTAAAATGTTTCTGATTTCTGCGATTGTCGCATTTTTTGATGAAACAAGTATAACATATATTTGTGTAAAAATAGTTTTAAGAAAAATATCTCCAAAATTAAGTTTCTAAATATAATTTACATGTCATTTATCTTGACAATAGCGCTAATTTTAACCAACATTATGTATACCAATGACAGTGGTGACTGATAATGCTGTATCTCAGAAAAAACAAGGTATCATCTATTTACATCAACATCAATTGTAGTAATGAGTACCAAGGTATAAATGTTCATTTCAAGATTTTTTTGGACAGTTTTAGAAACAAAATAAAATATATAATCATTAACTAATAAAGTGAAGCTAAAAATTAAGACCCATACAAGAATTATAAATAGTAGATAGAATAGTCTCTCTGGAATACATGTTAAACGAAAAGTGGAAACTTCTATGCAAATTAAATATCCTATAGAGCAAGTCAGAGCTTTAGCATGAAAAAGGTATTAGAAATCCATGAGAATGATATAGTGTTTCCTGTACCTTTATATGCAAAAGCAGCTTGAAGCATTCATTTGTAAGATATAAACGGCTTTTAAAAATTAATTGGATTCAAAGGGCTACAAATGACAATATTACGATCCTGATCCCAATGAAAGCTGATAAATTACAGTGTACGATGACGGACGCCTCGTCACCATCGCACGCGGGTCGGATATTAGAAAGAAAGATTCTCTTTTCAATCGCCGCCGCCAATCGCCGAGATATACTGGGCCAAAGCTAACTATAACACAGTGAACAAGTTGTACTTGCGGTTTTCCTGGAACGTCGGGTGCCGCTTCAATCGCAATTCTCCTGGCTTCGTCGAATCCGGAACAGTTGGTGTGTCTCTTCCGGAAGGCTAAGTTGAACTGATTTGAACACACACGAAGAGGAATGTTCTCATCGAAAAACGACACCTGACATGCATGTCAACTGTCACTGGGCGGATTTTAAAAAATTAGAATCCTGGGCAACTGTTGGCGCAGAACACATCGGGCGCCAGTTCGACCAATCAAATCATGGCGCGGCCCGCGCGCGGTGATTACGAAACATACAGTATTCTAGCTATATCCAAAGACATCCATGGAGAAGTACCAAATCGTGCATATCATCACTCGAGGCAAAATTGCGAGCAGAAGAGGTTCTGAAACACGAGGGCTGAAGGATATGGAGCGACGCCGGCGGTTCAGGAAATCCTAGACCCAAATATTTGGAGATGCCGATAGCAAGATCGCCAACATTATCGCTAGAGTCCAATTACTTGACAAGCACTAGAAATCACCCGTGAAGTGATTTTTTACAAAAATTGTTATATATAACAATTTCGATCATAAGAAATATCTTTACTTAGTATAATGAAATAAACAAACACATTTCGGGCGCATTATAAAAACCAAATCTGGTTTTTTATTTGTATTCAGAGCAATGATTATGTCAAAAAAATATTACATAAGTCCTGTTAAAATATGATGTTGTTTTCTTGGGGTTTTCATTTGGATAATCTAGAAATATTAGAAACAGGAAAAGTATTAATAGAAAGTTAAATATTATAAATAATTAAGTAAACTTTTTAAGCCCTCTCATCAACCTTTCCCCACTATAATTACTTTGCACCTGTTAATTGTATTCACGCTCTTCCAACACTCTCTCACCGTAACCAAATCTGTCTATATTTGATCATTAATTTCAGTACATTCATTGTCCTGAAGAAGGGAGCATCGCTCCCGAAACATTTTGATTTTTTTAAAAAAAAATTCAAGTGTGGTTAAAACAAAGTTTTCATTATTTTTTTTTTTGAAGTCGCTAAATGGCGCATAAGAGCATCAACATAATCTTCGTATAATATGTAGCAACCTGTGTTGCATATACATTTGTTATTTTATAGCTTCAACTATCAATAATTACGGCCATGAGCTCCCTATCTAACGTGGAAGAAACTTGTGATGGTCGACATAGAGATAGATTTAATAAATTTAGAAAATCTTAAAATAATAATATTCAAATAAGTCAAGTATGGAAATCAAAAATATATTTCTTCTGTTTGGAATCGTTTAAAAGTAAAAGCCTGATATATTTCTTCTTAAGATTCTATGTATTACAAGAGGCTAACAAAATATTGAATATTCAGCTATACAAGTAATATTTCTTAGATCTTTATTATACCATAGATATAATTCTGTGTTAAATTAATATCGTTTGCCAATCCTCATAGACTCGACCTTGTGAGTAGGTGCGAACGAGCCTTTATTATTTATGAATCAGAACAGTAAGTCTCGCGTGTAGCGGGTGCTTAACTATTATTTTAACGAAACGGACCAATCACAGGCGCGCTTTGCCTTCGACGGGTTGAGCCGGAGGCGACCGTCCTGATGGCTGAATCCGGCCAATGGCGAGCGCCGGCGGTGAGGTCATCGCGCATAGGATGAGTCACTGCACTAGCGTGGATTTCAGAGGTATGGTGAAATCGTTACTATAAAAGGAGCGAACACGATGTACTCAGCCCCTTCAGTTCGAGACCAGACTTGCGAGCGGGAGCGCTGCCCAACAGACTACCGACGGAGCCCTGAGTTCCAGAACATCATTTGCGGACGGAGTTGCTGCCCGGACGTATGGAGGAATCTACCATTCATCAGTACCAGAGAGGATCATACCGCCACTGTGTAACAGCTAAGGAACACATTTATATGATCTATCGATTAATTATTTTCACTATTGAAATGTATTTATTTTGGGAAGATTTAAAATCGGAGCAATAATGTATAATTAATATCACGATTTCTTGTGTGATCTTGGCTCAATTCGTACGGGAATATCTCCCAAACGAATATATTTTGATGCATGGGGATTTTCATACCATTTGTATTAACAATTGATTTTACGGAGCTCTATAAGCAGTGCTTAATAGATTCATAATAATTGTCGACGCGTTATGTATTGCATAACCAGATATCAATCCAAATCGTACGAGAAATTCTTCCGAACGAATATATTTTAAAGTATGGGGATTTTCATACTATTTTTACTAATAATTGAATACATGTAATTCTATAAGAAACGCTTAGTAGCCTAATAATAATTGTGTTGCATAAGTATTGCGCAATCCGGTCTTCAGCTAACTCTTTATGGGTTGAGTACCTCTCGGTATATCCGGCTTAACAAGTAGCTTCAGAACGATGAGTAAAGGACAGAATGGGGAGATCTAACTGAAATTGGAGTTTTCTGGTTTATGAACGTTGAGCTAGGTGAGGTTGTGGATGACGCTCGTGTCATAAGCCTGGAATCCGCGCAAGCCCCTGTGAGGTACTCTTAAAAGCGGGACCTCCCTTGTTGATCGGAGTGGCCACTAGACTCGACCTTCGCGCCTCATCCTGCTCAAAAACAGCGTGAACCAACGTCGTGAATTCTCTGACTTTGGAAGGATTTTCATGCCTGAATGCTATGAAATCTCAATAGAAAACGTTAACTTCTATTTCGTCCTCTGTAAGAAAGACAGGGCCAGAATAAATATAAAAAATCATTCACTCATATAGAGTAGCTGGGATATTATAAATATGTTACTAACACCCTAACATTTGACCAAAGTAAATGTTGCAAGATGCAGAATCGTGGGACGCCATTCTGAAAAGGCATAATGAGATTGCACAATAATTTGTAACATCGCTGACTATGCCCGCAAAGGAGGCTAATGTCGTCATCAATTCGTACCAAAAGAGTACATGATTCTTCAAACACCGGCCTAAAAGAAAGGCGCCTCAAGACAACACACATCATCAGAAACTCGTACCAAAAGAGTACGGCCTTCTCAATTATAAGCCTAAAAGAAGGGCGTCACAGGATCACATCTCGTAAAGAAGAGATAGAGTCTCGGGATGCAGTAAGTTCCGGAGGAACAAGGGGGGTCGTTTAGTCACTTAGGAAGTCGGCCACCGGGTTTAGGCGGGCGCGGAGCCTCAACCCCTCTCAGCAGAGATGCTGAGGGTTTAAAAAACCAAAATTTAGCATTCAAAGAAACTATTATTTCATATAAACTCACGGGCTGTTGTAGAATCCTTTCGAACAGACCATCCCCGAGACCTTATCTACTTATTTATAAAGAAGTTTCGCTTCAAAAATATCGTATTTCGTAAATAGCAAATATATGTATTATTTTCTCACGGAATTAATATGAACAGGTTCATGCACGTCTAGGACGAAACCATTCAAGGTAAGAATTTGCTAATACAAAGTGTTTATAATTATTAATTTCAGTGTTATTCAATATGTGTGAATTTTTCCCTTTGCAACGTTCGAACAATTCTACGGGTTGTCCCCAAACGGAAATGTTTTATTTCTAATACACGAACTCTTCTGGTGAACGTATTTTATTGTAACATAAATGTATAAATTATTAGGTTCGTTAGATGTTTTTATTACGTAATATTATGCAATTGTTTCCACACTGCTCCTATAAAAGAATTTGAAGTTATTACGATACACAACGGGGTCCTTCATCCATTAGACGAATCATGTGCCAATTCAACGACGTATTACGAATAGTATATATTGTATTTATCGAGATTTAGTCGCATTTATTATTTCTAGTGAGGTTTTTAGTATTGGTCCCAGGAGCCATTATGAGGCGGAAATAGTTCATATTCATAGCCCGACTGCAATAGGTAATTTTGTCGCGTAAGAGGTAGCACTTTTAGAAATATAACTATGTTTTATGTTTCGTCCCTGACGGACAGGATGGTATAGCTGTGGCTATTTAGGTAATACACTTAGTAAATGCAATTAGGTATTGTCAATTACGTATGCGAACCCAAGATGTTAGTTAATATTTTTAGTTAATATTGCATTCAAAAGCGCAATTTTCACAGAATAATTATTTCCAGTTAATAATATATATTTTAGTTCAATGTATAGTTAGCACAGGCAGAGTATTAATATTGTATAGAATACATTATTTATAATATTTCAAGAAGGTATAATATTTTATTCCGCGATCCTTTTATAGTTACAGCGTATCTGTCGACCTCAGCCGTTGCCACCCGCGCCATACAACTATTTTCGCTAACATCATACGGCAAATGACTTTATTCATTGCAATGAAATTTATATTATTTAATATTATTTTCCACGACGTATTTTTGACGGGTCACCCCATAGGTTCATCACAGTGCTTACCGTGACCAGGAGAACGATTTATATTGAAATACAATAAAATGCTTTACAATATTAATTGAACATCATTTCGACATTAAATACAGTCTGCTCGATTTGATTAGTATGCCCTCTATCTAGCTGGATCACTACAAACTGAGTCCTGAATATTAGACGGAGGCCGAGTCAGTATTTTTGGAGATATAGCACGTTTCTTAGCCTTATTTATTAATTCTAACCTTTTAACATTCTCCTTTGCTTCCGGTTTTTATGCTTCGAAGAACCTGAATCCCTGAAAGTGCGGCTATTCACAATTTATAGAGTCGCAACTGTACGGCAAAACCTTCAAAGCCTCCCTAACGTACATTTTTTGGATTATCAAAGGTCTTTTCATGAATTTTTATTCTAATTTCCATTTCTTCCACAATATATGGCGAGTGTTGCTTCCTTTTCATTATAAGGTTATCGAGATACTCTTATTGGTTTTCTTCACTAAAAAAAAATGTATATTATTCTTTATATTGTTGCATAAGTGATATGTTCAATTATATGTATATTTACAATCTACGTACGATCGGTGAAAAGTAAAAGTGTTTCGTAGACAAATGAAATCATGCTGTTTTTCAAAGTCACGCGAGAATCAGATAGCCGAGTAGAGCATAAAAATCATTTTATAATTATTAATTGAATCGTAGTGGGTAATCGTATCAAAGTAAACATAAATAATGTACATACGTCTATAATTTTAAATCAGACAAACATAAGTCGTAGTTTTCTATCAGTCCTATACACTACGCATTAATTGTGTGGATAATTTCTTTTAATTGATTTTTTGTGCGACATTTGATATGCTCGTTTAACACGAAATGAACATTAACTACCGCTATCGTGAGTGGCCGTATTCATTCAATTTCTTGCAAAGAATAAATGCATGAATAATATGAATTGAAAAACACTCTTATACTGTTGTATTTTGCTATT